>CAUYSK010094864.1:0-76756 GCA_963575035.1 Avahi laniger
GGCCGCAAAAGGAAAGGTCCGTTCTTTGGAGATGCCTCTGTGTGATGGCTAAATTGTCTTTCTGGGTACACACAGGTAGGGAGGGGGAAAGAGAGAGTGGAGCACTATGGTGTCTGCTGCTAGGCTCAGGTCTGCACCTGGGAAGGTGCCCCAAGGGGGCTGGGAGCCCAGCGCTGAGTCCGCAAGAGGCCATTGCTCACTGGTGGCAGCTGTGTCTGGTCTGGTGTTGGCAGGTCTCTCCAGCTGCTCAGGAGCCACCAGCAGTCCGAGATGCAAGGGAGGAGGAAGTTAACCACTCCACCTACCCTTGTCGCTGGTCTCTTATGTCAAAACTTCAATCATTCATTAGTGATGTGAGCAACTTATTTTTTGAATCAGATAGTAGTTTTTGAATGCTGGAAGAATATTTCCTCAGTTAAAAAAATTCACATTATAATGGTTACAGAGGTGACACATTTTTATGTTTAATCTTCATTATTAATCTCGAAAACATAGATAATACTAAAATGTAGTAAAATAATTAGGAAGTTATTGGTTTTGAGTATTCATTGTCTTTTTTAATGCTGTCTATTTAATTGCAAGTGTTATAATTTACCTTGAATAATGACTGTGTTTAATAACTGGCTTGCAAATTTAGCAGTAATTGGCTCTTATTAGCTAGTTTGAGCCAGCTACAGCGAGCGCTGTCTGGAATGGTGCATGTTATTGACACATTACAGAGGTACAAATCTTTGATTGCCTCTTCTATATGCCTTGTAGCCTTGCTTTACACTATTTCTCATTATATCTTCTCATCTTAAATTTAACAGCTATCACACCAATTTATTTTAAAAACTTGTTCAAAAGTAAAAAAAAAAAACAAAACATGCTCAAGTGGAGCAACTGCTCTCTGTACTTTAACAGTCACCTCCCTTACCAAGGTCTTTCGATGACTTCCTTGCTGTCGACAACAATGGCCACTTGTCTCTCCTTGTAGTACTTACTCTCTCAATAGCACTCTTTTTCTTCAAAGTGTTTCTTCTCTTGGTTTTTGCGATACGACACACTCCTGAATATCTACCCTTTAATGAATACAGTTTCCCCATCTCTTTTGCTGGCTTCTGTTCCTTTACTTGTCCTCTAACTTTTACAATGTTTCAAGTGTTGTTCTTGGATTCTTCTTGTCTTTGCAGTCTATGCCATCTCCCTAAGTAATCTCAACCGGACCAATGACTTTAATGTTATCTATATGTTGATGAATCTCAGATGTGTATCTCTAGCCTTGATGTCTACCCGGAGCTCTGGAAATGTAACTACTCAGCATATAATCTTGGATATTTAATAGGATTCAAACTTAACGTGCTCAAACAGATTTTTTAATTCTACCAGATTTGATATTCAGTGGAATCTTTATGTACTTAGTGAATCCCTAATTTATGCTACTTACTGATCTGGGCACTTGGAATATAGCACTGAAACAAAACAAAACAAAAAAGATATCTTTCCTCATGGAGCTTACATTCTATTGAAACAGCACCATCCTCTACCTGGTTGTTCAAGTCAAAGACCTGGAGTTATCCTTACTTTTTCTATTTTCTTCATCCTCTGCATCCAATACATGCAGAATACCTATTGGCTCTATCTCTGAAACACACCCCACTTCCCTTCTCTGCATCTTTACGGTAGCCACTGTCACTAAGCAAGGCACCTCTCTTGGGCACTCCTGTAACAACTTCATAGCTGGTCTTCTTGCTTCCCTCCTCACCCAGTTTACCTTTCACACAATAAATAGTAAGAGTGTTATTTATAAATGTAAATTTTATTATGTCATTCTCCTGCTTAAAATGCTCCCATGGCATCCCATTTCCACTAAATCCAAGCCTCACGTGATTGGGCTCCTGCCTACTTCTCCAACTTCACCTCCAACCACATTGCCACTCACTTTCATTCCTGCCACAATGGTCTTGTTGTCTCTTGAACATTGTCAAGCTGTGGTCACCTCAGTACCTTTGCCTTTGCTCTTCCCTTGACCTGAAATACTCTCGCCTCATTTCATTTGGCTTTGACTTTGACTTTTTCTTATTATTCCCATTTCAAATGTCACCACCTCAGAAAGATCACTTTAAATGGTGATCAAGCCAATTATTCTCTATCACACAACTCTGTTCATTTTTTTCACAGTATTTGAAATTATATTTACATTAGTTTTTATAGATTTTTACCTGCCTCCTCTCATCCAGAGTGAGCTTCATGAGAACAGCCTCTTGTCTGTATTGATCAGCGCTCTGATACCAATAATTCTACAGTGCCTGATATATCAAAGGAGTTTATTAGGTATTTGTTAAATCCATTAAAATAACACCCTTGGACAAACTTTGTTAACTCTGTTAGCAGAGTTCCCCTTCACACAAAGTCAAATCTGTCTATACATAACTTTCACTCACCCCAGTTCTGCCATTGAGGTGGCACAGAACAATCTGATTTTTCTCCCCAAAACAGTTCTTCAGATGTTTGAAAACAGTTCTCATTTATTGTGATGGTTCTCTTCTCCATAACAAACACCTTCAGGTGTCCTGCAAGTTTAATAAACATATTTATTAGTTCTACCAATTTTTAAGTGGAATCTTGAGGGTTTTCTATGTATAACATCATGCCATCTGCAAATAGGGATAATTTGACTTTCTTCTTTCCAATTTGAATGCCTTTTATTTTTTCCCCTCTTGCTTAATTGCTGTGGCCAGGACTTCCAGTACTATTCTGAATAGAAGTAGCAAAATTGGGCTTCCTCATCTTGTTTCAAATTGTAGATGAAAAGATTTCAACTTTTCCTCATTCAGTATGTTAGCTGTGGGTTCGTTATATCGCTATATATGACCTTTTTTTTTTTTTTTGGTGTTGAGGTACATTTCTTCCGTGCCTAATTTGTTCTAGGTTTTATTATGAAGAGATGTTGAATTTTGTCAAATGCTTTTTCTGCATCTATTGAAATGATCATATAGTTTTTGTCCTTCATTCTGTTAATGTGATGTATCATGTTTCTTGATTTGCATATGTTGATCCACCTTTGCATCTAAGGGGTGAATCCCACTTGATCAATTCAAGTTTAATTCCAGTTGAATGAAATTTATAATGTTCTGTTAAATTTGGCTTGCTAGCATTTTGTTGAGGATTTTTGCATCTTTGTTTATCAGGGATATTGGCCTATGGTTTTTGTTGTTATTTTTGTTGTTTTTATGTCCTTCTTTGGGTTTTGTATCAGGGTGATACAAACTCATTCATTCATCATAGAATGAATTTGAAAGTATTTGATTCTCTTCAGTTTTTTGGAATTGTTGCAGTAGAGCTGGTGTTACTTCCTTAAATGTTTTGTAGAATTCAGCAGTGAAGCCATCAGGTACTAGACTTTTCTTTGATGATGTACTTTTTATTACTGATTCAATCTTTTTACTCATTATTGGTCTGTTTATATTTTCTGTTTCTTCATGTTTCAACCTTCATGTATGTGTCCAGCAATTTATCCATTTATTCTAGATTTTCCAATTTGTTGGCATATAGTTGTTCATAATAGTTTCATGATTTTTGGTATTTGTGTGTTACCTTTTGTAATATCCCATTTTTCATCTCTGATTTCATTTGTTTGTGTCTTCTTTTTCTTTCTTAGTCTAAGTTTAGTCAATTTTGTTTATCTTTTTTAAAAAAACACCCTTCCTCATTATATTGGCCTTTTGTATTGTTTTTAAGTCTTTATTTCATTTATTTCTGCTCTGATCCTTATTATTTCTGTCTGCTAATATTGGGTTTAGTTTGTTCTTATTTTTATACTTCCTTGAGGTGCACACTTAGGTTGTTTATTTAAGATCTTTCTTCTTTCTTCATATAGATATTTATTGCTGTAAACTTCTGAGTACTTATTTGGTTATATTCTATAGGTTTTTGTATGTTGTGTTTCCATTTGCATTTGTCTCTATAAATTTTTCAATTTCTCTTTAATTTTTTCATTGACCCATTGGTTTTTTAGGTGCATGTTGTTTAATAATAAGTAGGTTTTTTCCTTTCAACATTTTAAATATCATTCCGTTGAATTCTGGCCTCCATGCCTTTTGATGAAAAATTGGTGGTTAATCTTACTGACAATCCTTCATAGATGATGCATCAGTTCTTTCTTATTGCTTTCAAGATTTTCTCTTTGTTTTTGGCTTTTTACGGTTTAACTATAATGTCTTGGTGTGAATCTCTTTGGGCTTACCCTATGGTAATTATTTGGGCTTCTTGGATATGCAGGTTCATGTCTTTCACCAAATTTGAGAAGTTTTCTACCATTATTTCTTCAGATTTTTTCCCCCTCTTTCTTTCTCTTCTCTCCTTCTTAGACGGACATAGCATATAGGTTAGTCTGTTTGATTATGTTCTACAGGTCCATTGGGCTATGTTCACTTTTCTTTATTATTTTTATTTTCTGTTCCTCAGTTCAGATAATTTCAACTGCCCTGTCTCTAAGTTCACTGATTCTTCTGCCTGCTCAAATTTCCTGTTGAACCCATCTGATAAAATTTTCACTTAATTTATTCTACTTTTCAGCTCCAGAATTTCTTTTGGCTCTTTTTTATAATCTCTATCTCTTTATCAACATTCTCATTTTGTTCATACATTGTATTACTGGTTTCCTTTAGTTCTTTATTCACTATGTCCTTTAGTTATTTGAGCATGTTTAAGACAATTGTTTTTAAAGTCTTTGCCTATTAAACCTAATGACTATGTAATCTCAAAGATGATTTCTGTCAATTGTTCCATTGACTATTACAATGTGGTAACTCTGAAAATTAGATTCTTCTGCTATTCCACAGTTTGATATTTTTTGTTTTGCTGTTCGTTGAAGGCTGGAGTAGTCCATTTGTTTAGTGATTTTTCCCAAACTATTTTTGTGAAGACTGTATTAGTTGTCATGTGTGGTCCCTGAAGTATCTGTTCCTTTTGCTTTTGTTCAGCTAGTGTTTTGGCAGAGATCTCCTTGAACTCTAGGAGTTAACAAACAAATAAACAAAATACCTCTTTTGACCTTTGCATATTGGTTCTGTGCTGGAGTACTTATTCAACACTTAGTCAGGCTTGCACTCAGTCTAGAGATCATCTAGAGTTAAAAGTTTGGGATCTTCTCTGTTCATTTCTGAGTATGCACCTTGTCCTGGGAATGTACATATCTCTTGTCATGGGCATGTACATTGCATTCTATATTCCCCAGTGCTTTCTAGTAATGTATGCTGCTTTTCTGCATTGAGTGTGTTCTGTGTCAGGTTTTTGAAACATAAATGAGTGCCCACATCTGTCCTTCAGGTAGCTCCCAGACAAGTTGGAACAGACATACACAATAATTTGTGAATAAAATCTGTTCTTCTTCCTGTGTTACCAGAGACCAGGGTCCCCCACTGAGAATGTAGGCTACCATCTTCAAGATTGTCACTGAGCCGAGCAGGTCATAGCACAAGTATAAGTAAAAATGCCACAAAGCTCTTCCTGTCATATTAAAGTTGCCATTTTCTAGGTTCAATGTTCTCTTGGTTGCTGTAAACTTTTTTGTTTTTCAGAGTTCTGACAAAGTTGGTTCTTACAGTTTGTTCGTTTGTTGATGTTTCTGTGGAGATACAGGAGCTTCAGCTGCTTACTTCACCATTTTGCTGATGTCATGTTTTATTTGTCATTAAATATTTTCAAGCATTACTTCTTAGTGATTGCATGTTGTTTCATTGTATAGATGTATCATAATTTATTGTAAATAATGCTGTGATAAACATCTTTCCACATCTCCGATTACTTTTTTAGCTTAGCATAGATTTCCAGAAGTGAAATAACTACATTAAAATTTATGAGCATTTTCACCTTCTTCATATTTATTGCTCCAAAGAGGACTTACATCAATTTACTTTCCCACAAGAAATATATGAGAGGGTGCATTTCATTACTCCCTTACCTGTAACTTAATAGTATTTGCCTATTTGATAGACAAAAAATGATATCTTGTGGTTCTATGTCTGCTCTTTTAAGAATTCCTCATATAAACATTTGAGTGCAGATGTCTTTATTATAGGATGTCTTTTTTTCTTCTGGCTAGATGATCAGTAGTGGGATTGCTGGATCAAATGGTAGTTCTACTTTTAGTTCTTTGAGGTATCTCCATATTACTTTCACAGTCTGGGATGGGCATGCTTGTAGCTCTGATTCAGGCAGTGCAAATGCAATATATGTAACCCAAATGTTTGTACCCTTGTAAAAATTTTGAAAAAATAAAAAAGAATTCCTCATATAACTTGAATTTGCATTCATTAATTTTTTTGTTCCCTTAATTTGTGATGTACTCCAACTTGTCCATTTCCTCAGATGTATGGATCAAAGAACTTATACCATTCTTCTGATCAAGAATACATCATTTTTTTGCTCTTATAAATATAAAATTTGAATTTATTTTGTAGTGAGTCTAAACAGTGCCTACCCCAAGTTGGTGCCTTTCAGACCTGCTGGACGGCTGATTTCTCCACCTCTGTTGCTGTCTGTGATCTTCAACATTCTTCTCAGCTTGGCCATGCATATTGTGGGCTTCATCCTGGTTCAGAGGCAGCCTTGGTATTCCATGGAGATGCACAGGTATGATTACAGTTTCAATTTCAGCTTCTGACATTCTAATTTCCATCAAGCCTCATTTGGCCAGTATGATGGGAGGCAAGTGGGTCTTCATCATGCCAAAGATTTTGGCGTCCTTAAGTCCTATGGGCAAATTTTCAATGATTGTTTCTTCTCTGTAGCACAGTTTGATGTATCATTCATTAGTACTTAACCCTGTCTGTGTTATATGATAATGATCTATGACCATCTTTTATATCTGGAGTGACTATGGATTATAGTCTGCCTGGGCAGCTTTAGTTTAGGAGCCTAGTTTAAATTAAATGATGTCCCAGTGATATTATTAAAGTCTTTCCTTTTCATTTCCCAACTTGTCCCTGTTATATGGTAAATTATATGGTCACTTTACTTATAAATAATCAGAAATCTTAAGCCATTTGAGGAAAGAATCTTGACTTACTCAACTCTTTCCCATGTAGCATTAATATACATGATTGGTGCCCAATTTCTTGAATGAATCACTAGTTTAATCTATCTATCTATCTATCTATCTATCTATCATCTCTATTAATGAATCAAAAATATGGGTCTGTGTGTGCTTGTTTCTTTTTTTCTTATATTTCAGTGTATTGTTTTTAATCAAAGTATAGGCAATTATAGAAGCATTGAGTGACTGCTCTGGACACTCTTTGGTGTGGAATGTCGTGGATACAGATGCTCCATAAGGGCTTGTCATCTTACTTCATTAGTTTCTCTGGTTTCCTTTTTAGTGCCTGCACAGTGCAAAATGAAAACGCCTCGATGTTAACTATTTATCCAACTGTTCCAGCAAAAGTTGGAAGTAATGGTGCCTTCACAAGCTTTGAGAACACCACTATATGGTTCTTGGGAACAATCAACTGTATCATTGTGGCTGTTATATTCTCAAAAGGAAAGCCATTTAGACAGCCGACCTATACAAACTGTGAGTAGAATTGTACTGGATGAGAGGTTAAAAGTAATCAGAGAGGAAGACAGACATACCCAGTTCACTTAGGGAGCAGCTGCAGAGTTGATTTCATCTAGGGGCTCCTGACTTCCACTCCAGGGCTCTGTGAAACACATTGTGCAATATCATGTTCATGGTCCTTTGCTCCTTCATTCAAAACTACATTAAATACTAGGGCTTCTTTCTCCATCTCTTCCCTTCTCCAGAAGTTTGTCTCTAGGTATAATTTCTTGGGATCACCTTAAATTGGGAAGACCAATTTATTTCTCTGTTTGTCAATACTAGTCAGAATTTTCCCTCGAAAAGGTGGGGAGAAGGGTAAAAGCACTCAATTAGAACCTGTCTCCTGCTGTAAAGGCAATGGTCAGGTCGGCATGTGTGGTGGCAGGCTGGGAGGGGCCCCAGTCTGGAGGAACCTGACTACAGAGGATTGTGGAGGTTCTTGGCCAAAGTGCTTCCCACCTTCTTACATTTTGGGGTGAAGAGGTGTGTTAGGAGAAGTGGGTAACCTGTTTAATCTCTGGGACATATTTTTTTCTTTTTAGAGACAAGATCTCACTTTGTTGCCCAGGCTGGAGTGCAGTGGCATGATCATAGCTCACTGCAACCTTAAACTCCTGGGATCAAGTGGTCCTCCTGCCTCAGCCTCCTGAGTAGCTGAGACTCAGGCATGCAACACCATGCCTGGCTAATTTTAAAAAAAAAATTTGTAGAGATGGGGGGTCTCACTATGTTACCCTGGCTGGTCTTAAACTCCTGGCCTCAAACAATCTTCCTGCCTCAGACTCCCAAAGTGCTAGTATTGTAGGCATGAGCCACCATGTCCAGCTTGGGACATTTATTTGTATACCATCACTATCCCTCTAATTGGGAAATTTCGGAGGCACAAATTGAAGAATCAATATCCTCATAAAAATGTGTTTGTTCAGAGAAAATTATTTTGTTCTTCTTGGGATAAGGAAGCAGTCAAATGCTAATCTCTATGTGACTGCAATTTTGAAATTTGTTTATTTATAGCCTTCCTTTTGCCAGAAAAGAATTTGAGACAAATGAGTTGCATTAAAGAGACTCAGATAGATGTTTTCAAGATGTTTATTGAAAATGTATTTTATCAATGTTACCCTATATATATTTACTACTTTTATTAGTTGAAACTTATAACATGCATGTGAAATTTTCCACTTGCCTGAAGGACATGCATTGAAATTGTAGAGATGAGACCCATTCATAGAAATAAGTACTTTCTATCTATTTTGTTGTATTTGGATGTAGAAATCAAGTAAACTTAACCAGTATTAATCTAGATTATATCTATTAATAACTGTGACATTTTTGTATTCTGACTTCTCAAAATGATAGCTTGTGTTCTTATTTCCTAGATATATTTGTCCTTGTGCTGATCATACAGCTGGGAGTGTGTCTATTTATTCTATTTGCTGATATACCAGATTTATATAGACGCTTGGACGTAAGTTTCCTCTCTGGGATCTGATTATGGTTTACAGTTACGTAATACTCTGACTTCAAAAAGCAGGTCACAATTGCAATTGACATGGATTCTTGACACCAATTATTCTTTTGGGATGGCAGAGTTAAAAAGAATGCTGATTTATTTAAGCTGGACAGAAAATTCTATCTAGTCTTGATTTCCTGAGACTAAAGACAGCCTTTGAAAAGTATTGAATATTTTTCTTTTAAAAGATCCCGTGTAAGACTCGAAAATCTATTTATGCATGTTTTCTTTCAAATGTGAGAAAATTTTCTTCTAAATGTTTCTGTTTTGAAGCTATTTAAAACAGTTTTGCCTATAACACTTTTTTTGGTTAATTCTCACATCTTTATTTACATTTATTTACTTCTTTAAAAACATGTTTATCTGTATATTCATACTTACTGCCTGCAAAACTTACTTTCTAAGAGACATACTTTACCTTTGACAGCTTTGAAAACCTACAAGATACCAAAATTTTACATATTCAAGCAAGGGAAAAACATATATTTTGATTCTTCCAATTGATCCTACTTTTGAATTAAAATTTAATCATTGCTAAATATTCTTTAGACTAATAAAATACATAAGAGATGACTGAAGACACTGAGTTTTTATTTTATTTATTTATTTATTTTTATTATTATTATTGATTTGGTGCTTCTTTTTTTTTTTTTTTGAAATTGAGTTTTTAAACTTAGTGCTTTGTGTATCTGCTTGCCTCTCCATTTCAAAGTTGAATTTCATGAGGTCCAAGATTATATCTTATTCATTCTTGTATTACCAATGTCTTTCACAATGAATGACAAAAAAAAAAAATGGAAAAAGAATGATTGACTGATCATTGTATACCAGGTTCCTAGATATAGATGAGCACTTAGAGTGCATGGTGCTTTCCAAACCAGCAATATCTTCATGAACCTGAAATAACAGTAACATTTGACATACTAACTAATATCTATATTAGTTTTCTAAATTTTTATAGTTACTGTGGTTAGCAATGTAATCATTATTGTTGTTGAGTGTCTTTATGAATCAGATTAAGTACTCATGGAAATAGTCTGCCCACTAATCTTCTAAGTGAGTTAAAACTTCTTAATCTTGCAGAAGTTAAGACATGTTGGTTTTAGTCACATTTTTTAATAGATGAAGACTCTTACACAGAGGCTGAGTCCCCTGGAATGACAAAATAGGGAACCTATTTGTTTTGGAGAGAACCTGTGTAGAGTCATTGTCAGCATGACCGCAGAGGATTTCACAAAGAATTATTGTTCACTTTAAAAATAATTTTTTCTTATTATTACATAAAAATATATATTGATTTTAGAAAATGTAGAACATGCAGGCAAAGGAAATTATAACATTATTAACTATATCCTTCCCTCTTTTAAAATTCATATAACTGTGCATTTACAAGTTTATCTTCTTTTAAACAGAATCATGCTGTTTTGCAACCTAGATTCTGCTCACTTTAAAAAGTATATGTAGGCCGGGTGCTGTGGCTGACACCTGTAATCCTAGCTCTCTGGGAGGCCGAGGCGGGCGGATTGTTTGAGCTCAGGAGTTTGAAACCAGCCTGAGCAAGAGCGAGACCCCGTCTCTACTAAAATTAGAAAGAAATTAGCTGGACAACTAAAAATATATAGAAAAAATTAGCCGGGCATGGTGGTGCATGTCTGTAGTCCCAGCTACTTGGGAGGCTGAGGCAGGAGGATCACTTGAGCCCAGGAGTTTGAGGTTGCTGTGAGCTAAGATGATGCCACGGCACTCTAGCCCGGGCAACACAGTGAGATTGTCTCAAAAAAAAAAAAAAGTATATGTAAATTGTTTTAATAGGGGATACATTCATTTGGTTTAAAATTCAAAAGTTAAAAAAGTTATTTAGTGAAAATCTCTACCCCACCCTAGTTCCCCAGTCACCAGTTCCCCTTTCTGCAGGCAACAGATGATACAAGTTTATTTTACATACTTTGAGACGTATTCTATACATATATACTGAAATATCTGTATTTAATATATGTATGTTCTCTCACATTTTTACACAAGTAGCAGAAAACCATTATGTTTGTTCAGGGCTTCTGAGACGTTAAGGAGGGATGAGTCGTGCAAGAGATTCATTGGAGGAAGTGTCTGGAGTGGGGCGGGGTAGGCAGGAAGCCAGAGGAGCTGAGGTGGCATCACACCGGGATGTGGGTCTGGCCCCTGTGAAGAGAGAGGGAAGGAAGGAGCATGGATGAGTGGAGTCTCAGACTGCAGTGCAGTTCTAAGAAAGCCAAGCCAAAGTTGCCCATCAGCAGATCTGAGTGGAAGATTTTCACAGCCGCTCTAATCACATACACAGTCCTGCACCTTGCTTCTTTCATGTAACAGTATATTTTGGTAATTGTTCCATATCAGTATATAAATTTTCCTTATTCTTTTTAAGGCTAATATAATATTCCCTTACATATAAACGCATATTATATATGCACCATACTTTATATGCAACCCCTATTGACATTTAAGTTGTTTTCAATTTTTTACTATTACAAACAAGGATAAAATAACCTGTACCTATATAATTTTAGCCATGTACAAGTATTTCCCTGGAATAATTTCCTAGAAGTGAATTTGAATTCTTCATTTTGAGAGTGTTGTCCTCCACATAGTCGTATTGGTTTTTACTCCCACCGATGTAGGACACAATGTACAAGGCAGTGCACTCGTACAATAGGGTGCACTCATCTTTTTTAAATTCATTCATTCATCCATTGATGGTTCATTTGACATCACGTATATCAGGCACTGTGCCTGGGAGGGCTCGGGGAAGACACAGAAAGTGGGGAAAGGGACAGGTAATGACAAGCTTGATTTCAGCCCCGCTTGCTCCTTTGGTGAGTACTCTTGTAATGTACAGCCTGTGTGGCTGTATGCACAGTCCTGAGAGTGAAGCCCTGATGCAGGGCTCAGAAGCAAGGCTTATCTTGTGAGAGATGTGGCCCTAGAAAGAAGAGGGCAATATTGTCAAATGTGGAGATCTGACACATGTACCTTTAGAGCCTCCTGGATATAAAGCCACATTCCTGTGTTCACTCTTAAAAACAAAACAAAGCAAGCAGAGCAATAATCATAACCCTCAAATCATTGGGATCACTGAGTATAACATTTCCATACATTTTTCTGTGCATACATGCACAGAAATTCTTTACATATATGTATAAACATAATGTACACATGCATATATGTGTATGCTACATAAGAGATTTATAACCTATGAAAATGTACACTGTGAACATGTGAACACTTGTCCAGTGTGTATTTGTCTTCAGACTAATTGTGCTCTGTCGTCTCCCACCAGCTGCTCTGCACTCCTGTCCTGTGGAGGGTCTACATCGTTGTCATGCTCACCTTCAATTTCATCGTGTCCATTGCTGTGGAGGTAAGTGCCCCTCAGGCTGCTGACCATTGCGTGTGAGTTCTGGGAGAAGTTCTTTGGGAGTCCGGAAACAGAACAACTTTGGCTGACAAGGGTCTCTGTTTCCTCTTCTGTTCAATGGTGATAATAATGGTACCCTTGCTCATAGGGCTATTGAAGCATGAAATGTGAACAGTGAAAAGCATATAGTGGGTGTTTCATGAACACAAGTTACTTTTCTAATATCTCTTGTGGCACTTACCATTTCTTACTTCATATCGATCAATCATTCAGTCATTCTTTTTATTCTCTCTACAAGCATTTGCTGACCATGTGCCGTGTACTGGGGGCTATGCCAGGGGATAAGAGTGACAGAGGGGTGGAGCTCACATTCTACGTGGGGAAAGTGCTGTAGTCATTTGTGTATACACTTCTCCCACCTGCTGTTAAACTATGCTAACAAGATTTATCTTAGTAGGTACAGAACTCCAAATCCTGCGTTATTCTAGTGGGAGGTGGGTAAAGGTTCATTCAATTATTAAATGTGAGAAGCAACCCTGCTCAATCCCAGCAGATGGAGAGGGTAACTGATGCTCATGAAAAATAAGTTTCTCCTTTGTTTCTCATGCTGAATGAAAAATAGGGACGCACATGTGGCTTGAGTGAGAAAGAGAGATGCACAAGTGGGTGTTCAGTGTGGCTTCCCAGCAGCTTCTAAATTGAAAAGTAACTTTGAAGGGTACAGGCTCCTACCTCCAGGCCCTTCACTGCAGCCTCCAGCTGCTTTCCCCGATTGCTTTCCCTTTCCCTGCTGTCAGAAGGTACTCAGGGAAAAACTGAGGCCATGTGAGTCTTTGGTGAAGGCAGCTGTAAAGGAGGAGTGTGGACACTAAGATTTCCTACCTCATGAGATGAACCTAGTAGAGTAGGTAAAGACAGCAGACTATCAGGGACACAGCAAGATGCTTTTTCTCAGGTGGCTCTAGGTATGTGTGTCAGAAGTAACTAAGGGTTCCTGAGATGGGCTGTGCTAACCACATACTGCCTGGCCAGCCTGCAGCACAGGTGATTGAGAGAGTTTTTGGGGGACAGGCATGGTGGATGGCTGGCCTCCTTTTGCACAGTTCTGAATAGTGCTTTGTTTGCTGAGACCTAACCCTAGCCTCTAACCCTAATCTTAGAGCAGCCCAGAAAACAAACGGGTTTGAATGAGACCTTGTCCTTACTGTGCTGATTCTCACGGTCTCACTGCCAGCTGAGAGGCCTGGGACCTAATGTAGATAGCTTTAATAGACCCCACTTATTTTTATTTCTTATGTGTTTGTGCATATGTATGTTTATATGTATGAATTATTTGAGGAGCCAGTCAGAAGAGCTCATGTGGTGAATTATTTTTAAGAAATGGAATCTCATCAAGGCTTTCCTTTTGTTTCTAGTTCTCTATTTTATTTACAATGTTGAGTAATAGGACAAATCACCTCTCAGTGCTTCAGTTTACCGTTCCAAAGCATCAAAGTGATATAAGTCATCATTCTTCTAGAATTAAAAAACAGGCAAGGCAGAGAGCACTCAGGTCGGTCTCTCTCTTTCTCTTTCTTCTCCGCTACTCTCCCCAACCCTTCCCTCTCCCTCTGTTATTTCATTTGTTAGATTTTACAACCTTTACTTGATACCAATGTTCCTGCCTTACTCCAGCTCTAAGGAGAACTGCTGTTCTCTTGTTAATGCAGGAGGACAAAAACTCTTGCTGTGGGAAAGTAGAACAGCAGATCTGGCCGGATGAGCCCTGAGCCTGATGGGATGGCTATGTAGGTCCTTAAAAGCCTGCCAGCCAGTGGATGGGTCAGTTTTCAGAGGAACAATTCAGAACAGCTGTTCTCTGTCCTTTTTGTGGGCAATGGGACACAAAGAGCAAAGATGGGTGAATTTTAGGAAAACTACTATCTCTGACAAAATTCCTTGTAGAATCCTACAGAACTCATTCTGTTTAGCAAAGATACTGCTGATGTACAAAAATATATACAGAATACCGAATACCAAATACAGCAAAAATACCCAAAAATACTAATTACGTGGGATAGATTGGCTCCTCATATTTTTCTCTTTGTTTCTTTCATGATAACTTCTAAGGTGGTCAACTTTTGTGACCAAATTCTGTTAAAAATGGAAAGTTAATATGATAACCTCTCATGCACTCTGTATTGTAAGTTATAACTTGGGCTCTAGTCAAGGCTCAGTCTAACTCATGAAATAAAATGACAGTCCAAAATGTTTCTAAAGAGACATCTTTTGTAATTTTGAAAATGAATTTCAGTGAACATGCAGGTTACAGGCATGCATAAACAGGGCCACAGTGCACAGCCATTTGTTAAATGAATAGTTCAGAAGGGTGGCTAAAGGGAGAGAGCTATGCCCTGCCCCACCCTGCATTGCAAGAGGAGTTGTATAATCCTTACAACTAACATAAGGAAGGAATTATTATTTCTAACCACAGATACTCAGATAGGCTAATTCATTTGCTTATAGTAGGTATCAGAGCTGGGACTTTAATTCAGACTTGTCCAACTCCAAGACCATGGCCTATATTTCTATTTCATCAAACCATATTCATGACTGAGATATGCCAGGTGTACCAAACATAGAGCATACATGGCACATATCTTTCTAGAGGGTAAATTCTATCTGGTGGTAAGTAATTTTAAATGTCATTTTATATTAAATCAATTATGAATTATGGTATGAAGTAGAATTTGAATGATTTTTAATTTAATTTATATAGGAAATTCAAAAGAAATTTCATCTTTGAGGCAGACCATTTCAAGTTACGTTTCCAGATTCTTGAAATTATGTACCTCTATCTTCTCCCAGAAGAGTTACTTAAATAGAAAAGTTTGAGAAGCCAAGACCTATCCAATGAAACCACCTTAGATCTGTCCAGAGCTCAAGTTCTTTGTCAAGCTGGATCTAAGCAGCCATTGCAGTATTGCCTTATTATGGTCTATAGAGGACCGTAGCCTCAAAACACTTGACCTCTGATTGTAAAAAGTCACTCTTTTATTTTTCAGGAGGCCATTATTGAAAACAGAGCCCTGTGGATGAGAATCAAAAGGTATTTTGGCTATCAATCAAAGAGCCAGTATCAGATATGGCAAAGGGACTTGGCAAATGACCCTAGTTGGCCACCAATAAACCAAACCTCCTACTCTGACATGCCAGGGTGTGGCAATGGAGTGTCTTACAGCAATCCGGTATTTGAGAGCAATGAAGAACAACTTTGAAGGAAATGTGATATCCACATTGACATCACAGAGAAACAATGACAAAAGGGACCAGTTTCAGTGATTTTAAAGAAAAAAGACTCTTGTAATATCAGTTTGAGCTTTGGGGATACCTATTAAATCATAGTTACAAATTAAAGTCTATTTGATAAAATACTTTCTACAGAGAAGAACATTGTCCTGGAAGAGTCATTCCCTTTGGGCTTCTGAAAGTATTGGAGATATTCAGTACAGCAAGAATGGGCCAAGGACTGCCATGGACCAAGAGAACAGGAGGCTAAAGGGGAGAATATGTAGTCTTTCTTCTTAGGACAATAACTTTCCTTTTTTTTAATGAGTCAAGGGGAATTAGTATTATGTATACTCACAGAGTTGTAACATGTTAAAGATCATTTTTGAATTTTTACTTTATTGATGGAAAAACTAATGCATGAGAACCATCACACTAATCATCACTGCCCGATTTTCTTTTCTTTGTAGTACTTTTCAGATTTGAGGCTTTTTCTTCTACTTCTGGCCTTCCTTTACATATTATTAAGGATAAGCTCAACATATGCTGCAATAACAAACAACCCCCAAATCTCAGTTCCTTAACACACAAGAGCTTCTTTTGTGGTCCAAGTGACTCTCTGGAACAGCTGTCCTGAGAGTGGTGACTGCTTCAATCTGATGGCTCTGCCAACTCAACAGTAGGATTCCATGTTTACAGTGATGGGGGAAGGAAGAGGCTGATGTGGGCTCTTCACTGCCTCACCCTGCAAATGGCACACCTTTCTTTCCCAGCTCATCTGCCAGGGGGTTGACCCAGAAGTTGGGAAGTACAGTCTTTTGTGTTTAGGCTGCTTCATAGGCTTGTGACCTGTGACTACACAGGGTTCCATGCTTAGAAGGGCCCCACACTTGGTTTAATGCTCTTCTATTTCCATCTTGAAATTCTTAATTTTCTAACAGGAGTCCCCACATTTTTATTTTCTGCTGGTCCCCACAAATGACATGGTTGGCCTGTGTTGTATTCTTGGAAAGGAAACGAAAGTGGCAGATCAAACTCGACTTCTTCCGATCTTAAGAATTTCTCCAATGTTTTAGGAATTTCTCATCTCACATGCCCAACTCCAGGAACTTTTCTCCTCTGCTCTATTATTTTTGAGAAACATTAGTCTTGTGCTACAGGACTATATGTCATCATGCAAGTCCTCATAAAACCCTTCTGTTTTTTAAGTTTGAGGCTTCAATTTCCACAAAACTAAAATTTCCCTTATTTTATCACTGTTATAATTTGATTACATTAGATTCATTCAGCATAGAACACAACCAGGTTTTTGTTGGCTCAGGAGACAATGCTTAATTCTAGGAGAACATCCACCATAGTGTTTTAAAGCAAAAGCAGAGTTTTCATTTTGAACATAAAATTCTAAGTGAATATTGTGAGCAGTGGGTGAGTGTTGTGGTCTGGGCTAACTTTGCTACCTACGTATAGCACCTGCAAGAATTTCTTTCCCTGATTGAGCTCTTGAGCATAGTTGGTAGCTCTGTGACTGCAGCTGATTCTGAGAACATGATGTCTTTAGCTTCTAGGATACCCCGTTTATTCTGGTTTTAAAACAGAGCATGAAGACATATCAGTGTTTCAAGGCTGTGGAATCATTTTCTTCTTTGGTACAGAACAAATGTTTCCTTTTGCGAAGTCAGCCTCAGTAGCGATATGCAATTCTGAATGTCCTTTTCTAAAACTGATAGTTTTTCTCATTTTCCAAAAGCGTAGAGTTATGGGCAGGGGCAAGCTGGAGATAGTTTATAGCCTCATCAGGAGCAAGGTCAGTGTACACAGTTCATACTTAACAAGCCCCTCTCCAAGTGCTTTCACCTCCACTAACTCACTTGAATTGTGCAATTCTCTTGCTACTGGACAAGGAGGGGCTTATCATTCCCACCACATGGATGAGAAAACTGGGATTCAGGATGACTAGAGAAGATCCAGGCCTTAAACACAGATCTTCTGAGCAAACCTTATATTGCTTCCACATACTTTCTAATTACAGAGCTCCAGGAGGGCTGTGTGTTCAGTGTGATCTCATGGTCACACAGTCAAGCAAAGAATGGGTTTCCCATTTGCCAGGTGGAAAGAGGAAACAACCCTTTGCTAATACCAGGGCCTCTGTTCAAATGAATGCCTGAATGCCAGGCATCGTGCCATGCCTGGGCTAGAGATGTGTTAAAAACAAAACAAAACCAAAAATTGATTGTCTGTTTATCTTTCAGAGACTATGAGTTACTCTTTCCTTGGTTCTTAGTGATTCTATCTTCAGCAGTTTCCAAATGGCTGGCAGAGAACAGGGATAAAGACTCTGGTTCCCCACCAGCCAAGCTGTCCTAAAACCTTTTGCCAAAAGGAACTCATTTTGGAGACTGTATTCCTGGAACTAACTACATCTTAGAAGCAGTAATCGAAGGAAAGGGAGTACTTAGCTTGGAAAAAAGGAGTCGGGAGCCTGTGAAGGGTTATCATAGGAAAGAAGGCTCTACTTATGCCAAGTAGCATGAGAAGGCAGAATCAGGACAAGTGGATAAAGGTCACATGGGGATGGTGTCCGCCTGATATGAAGATCACTGCCCTAACAGCCAGCACTGGTGGACGTGGAAGCTGGTGACCACCCAGTGTGCACTCCTTGACATGAGAGGTACAAGTGGCCACTCAAAGACCAATTAGAGAAGGAAGTCACGTATCAGAAGAAACTCAGTTACCTGCAAGATTCCTTTCAGGCTTGATATGCCCAATGTCTCAGTCTTATGCTGTGATGTGAGCCATTCACTACTGCTACCCACACAGAATCGATATCAGACTGATGCTCGCGGGGCAGATAGGCTGGGGAGGGAGGGCTCACAGCCCTGTGAGAGCCTTTGGTGTTGGCATATAGACTTGACTGCTCTGTACCTTGGACAGGGATTCCCAATGGGAATAAGAGCCTAGAAAAGAGGTACAGAGTGAGGGGTCGTGACTTCCAAACTGACAGCTGAAGGAATACTTTTCATGTGTATTTTCTTAGAGAGAGGTGTTTACTTTTGAGTAAAGGTGCATGGAAGAGTCCCCCAAACCCCAGAGCAGAGGAACTTGCTACCAATACACTTTCCTGACCAGGACCAGGAGGAGAAAAGGACACAGTCACATGATCAAAATCATCTGAGAGGGACCCCTGTATGTTCACCCCAAGGTATCCAGCTCTCACACACAGAGAACCCTGACTCTGGACTCCCCTCCTGAAATATGTAATGATCTGAGAATGGAAACTTGCCCATACCATCTGTGTCCTTATGTGCTCCCAAAAGTGTGCATGTACATACTTACTAATGTGATAACTGAAAAAAGTGACTATTTATTCAGAGCCTTGTATTTAGTTTATGCTATAATAAATTATTCTGTACAAAAGAGGCAAGTAAAATCTATAATTCTGTTGTTCAAAAATCAATTTGTCTCTCTGTAGTCGAGTGTTTCCCTCTGGCTAATAAAATAGTGTGACCTAGTCCAGTGATGTGGAATGAAAGCACTGTCTTCACTAAGTTCCAGGCATTTCCTGACACCACAGATGCTATTACTCTCTGCTTTATACACCGGGCATTACAGTTTATAAAATGTTTTCACACTCATTCTCTCATTGAAGCCTCATAGCAATCTTAGGAGGAAAGCAGGGCAAGGATTACTCTTCTCCTTCTTTTGATGAAGTACAAGACCCTCCAAAAGACTCAGTAACTTGATCAGGGATACACATCTAGTGTGTAAAGGAGCTAGAACCAGATGTGGGTCTGTTTTTAATAAGTTCCCTGCTGTGCCTCTCTCCCACGTGGCTTTTTCCTAAATGAAAAGTTTGTAGCACTGAAAAACAAGATGACAGTAAGGCAACTATCCAACACAGTTGCCATCACGAGTATAATTTCTTTCAGAAAAAGATTTTAGTTTCTCGTAGAAGTCCTCTTGAACCTCACTGTCAATCACAGAAAAGGTCAACTCCCACAGCTGAGAGAGTGAAATCATAAAACCAGAGCCCTGTGAGCCTATTTCATGTGATCAGATACAGCTCTGGTTTCTCGCTTTAGTCCTGAGAAGCAGAAACATGTATCTCTGCTTGAACTTTGTTCAGCCCCTGCTTCCTACAGCTTTTCAGGTTCATATAGATTCTCATTTGGCTTTGAACTATGCTTGCTCCTCTTTGCACAAAAAGTTTGAAAACTATGCCTCACAGCATTCTACCTGCCTTTTGGTTTCTATTCGACTGTTATAATGACCTTCTAAACTTTATCAATAAAATGATTTCTTCAAAATTGAACAAACATACAAACAACAATAACAAAACACAACTGTCCTAGAGTTGTCAAGAGAGCCTTAGGAGTGAGCCACCCTAGCTTTCTGAAACATACCAAGCGTGTTCCTTCCTCAGGAAGTTTGCATTTGCCATCCTCTCTGCTTTGAATGCCTCTCCCTGCCAAAAAAACTATCCCCATGGCTGATTACTTTACCTTCAGATGTGAGCTCAGGTTGTTACTTCTTCCAGGAAGCCTTCCCTGATGACTTTATCTAATGTTGTCCTTGCCCCACTAGCTTGATTTGATTTCTATGTCATATTTGTGCCACCCCTCAGGTGACTGAGGTTGGAAGAATACTGCTTGCTCAAGATAACATACTTAGGAAATGGGTGAGCTGACTCTAGAATCTGGGTCCATTGACTTCCAAGTCAATGTTCCTTATACTTTTCACACCTAGCCAGATTCTGCTCATCAGATTAGCTAATCTGCAGAAAAAAAGGTAGGGCGTTGTAGAGCATTGTTCATGGTTGAATAAAAAGCACTCAAGAGTTGTCCGGACTCTCCCAGCTCTATTTCCTTGCTTTCTCCTTTCAACTCCCTCTCCTGAGTGTTTCAACTCCATGAAAAATCTGGTGAAGCACTGACCTGTGATAAAGGCTGCACACATAGTTACTATGCAAACTCTATTGAATTTGAAGTTGTGCATAAAGGTGGCTATGCTGCAGAGAGGTCTCTGTATGCACTAGGGGGCGCCATTCACACCATATTGCAAACCCAGAGTGGTGGCTGTGTGTGGCATCAATAAGCCTTTGTGGGTATGTGAGGGATTTTACTCTTGCAATTCCAAACACATATATGGAATGAAGAGTCCTACTTGTGCCTCATCCGCTCCGTTCCTAAGTCCCTAGAGCCTCTGTTGGCAGTGTCTCTCATGCAGCATCTCCTCTCCAAGCCCTTGGTCGTCACCTGCCTGATTATAGGAGTCTCTTCGTTGGTCTCCCTGACTGAGGCCTCTCTTCTATCTTTCCCTCTCAAGGTTTCCATGAATTCTATTGCACAGCTCTGACGATGTCATGTCCATGATCAGAAACCCTTAATAGTCTAAATTATCTACCAAATAAAGAACATATTGCTTAGTAAAGAATTCAAGGCCTTTTGCCCCAGTCACATGAGGCCTCATCTCTGACTTTTCTCTTCCTTGCATTCTCTACTTCAGCAAACTAAATTTCCTGTCATTCTCAGCATTGGGTACTCACTTTCCCAACTTAATACCTTTTGGGGCATGTGTTCTCTATTTGGGGGCATTAATAATTCCTACTCTTATCTCCATACATCCAAATCCCACCCATTTCTCAATATCCCGTTAGACCACTACCTGATCTGCCAAGCCAGAGAGAAGCTCTCTTTTTTCTGTACAATCATCACACTCTGCATATCCATTCTTTGTATGACTTGCAGCTTTCTTTTTTTTCAACCTTGTGTCATGGTCCTGTAGTGTCTCAACTTCCCCCACTTCCCACCAAACCTTACTTTGACTAGAGAGTGCATTCTCTGAGAGGAGGGACCAAGACTGAATCATCTCATCTTCCCTCTCTGCACCTAGCACAGAGCCATGGTTAGGGGCACAGCAAGCAGTTGTGGTGTGATCAAATAAAAAAATATAATCACTGGGATATTTTGTTGTTTTATTTCTCCTTCTTTGTCTGTGAACATCTGTGTCTTATCCAGTACAAAGAAGCTTAACTCAAACAATAGAGCTATGAATAAAAACAGCCAGAAGTACAAAGTATAGTGATTACAATGTTGTACTTAATAAGTTTGGCCATCCATTTATATAGTGAGGATGTGGGAGTGTGGTGTGGAATTAAAAGAGTTAAGGATATGCTACAAAGACTATTTCAATATGTCTAAGACACTACAGGCTTATTTGCATGAGAGTGCAAGGATTTAATAGGAAGAAAACCCAAAAGAAAAGAGAGTTGAGACAAATAAGCCTATTTAAAAATGAAATGTTAAACTTCAAAATAATAAAAGCTGTATATGACAAACCCACAGCTAACATTGTACTGAACAGGAAAAAAACTGAAAGACTTTCCTCTAAGATCTGGAACAAGACAAGGATGCCCACTTTCACCACTTTTATTCAACATACTACTGGAAGTCCAGGCCAGAGCAATTAGGCAAGAGAAAGAAAGAAAGGGCATCCAAATCGGACAGAAAGAAGTCAAATTAGCCTTGTTCACAGATGACATGATCTTATACCTAGATAAAACCTTAAGACTCCACCAAAAAACTGTTATGATTAATAAACAAATTCGGTAAAGTTGCAGGATATAAAATCAACATTTAAGAATCAGTAGCATTTATATATGCTAACAGCAAACAATCTGAAAAAGAAATCAAGCTTAATAATACCTACAAAGAATATATAATACCTAGGAATCAATTTCACCAAGGAAGTGAAAGATTTATAGAAGAAAAACTATAAAATATTGATGAAAGAAATTGAAGAGAACACACAAAAAATGGAAAGATATTCCATGCTCATGGATTTGGGGAATTAATATAGTTAAAATGACAATAGAACCCAAAACAATTTACAGATTCATTAAAATCCATATCAATATACTAATGACATTCTTCATGGAAGTAGAAAAAATAATTCTAAAATTTATATGAAAACCCAAAAGACCCCAAATAGCCAAAGCAATCCTGAACAAAAAGATTTGGAGGTATCACACTGTCTGACTTCAAAATATACCACAAAACTATAGTAGACAAATCAGCATAGTCCTGGCATAAAAACAGACACATAGACCAATGGAACAAAATAGAGAATCCAGATATAAATCCACAAATTAACAGCCAATTCATTTTCAACAAAGGTGCCAAGAAAATACAATGAGGAAAGGATATTCTCTTTAATAAACTATGCTAAAAAAATTGGATATTCATATGCAGAAGAATGAAACTAGACCCCTATTTCTTACTGTGTACAAAAATCAAATCAAATGGATTAAAGATATAAATCTAAAAATTGAAACTATGAAAATACTAGAAGCAAATATTGAGGAAATGCTCCAGGATATTGGTCTGGGCAAAGATTTTTTTGTTTGTCTAAGGTCTCAAAAGCATACGCAACCAAAGCAAAAATACACCAATGGGATCACATCAAACTTAAGTGCTTCTGCACAGCAAGGGAAACAATCAACAAAGTGAAGAGATAACCCATAGAATGGGGGAAAATATTTACAAACTATCCATCTGACAAGAGATTAAAAACCACAATATATGAGGAGCTCAAACAACTCAACAGCCAATAAAACACAAATAATCCAAATTAAAAATGAGCAAAAGATCTGAATAAACATTTCTCAAAAGAAGACATAGAAATGGCCAACAAGCATATGAAAAAATGCTCAACATCACTGATCATCAGAGAAATGCAAATCAAAACCACAATAAGATATCATCTCACCCCAGTTAAAATGGCTTTTACCGAAAAGACAAGCAATAACAAATGCTGACAAGGATGTGGAAAAGGAAACACTTGTACTCCGTTGGTGGGAATGTAAATTAGTATAGCCACTATGATAACAGTGTGGAGGCACCTCAAAAAACTAAAAATAGAACTACTGTATGATCCAGCAGTTCCACTACTGAATGCATATTCCAAAGAAAGGAAATAAACATATCAAAGAGACAGCTGAACTCTTATGTTTATTGCAGCATTATTCACAATAGCCAAAATATGGAATTAACTTGAGTGCCCATCAATGAATAAATGGATAAACAAAATGTGATATAAACACAGTGGAATATTATTTAGCCACAAAAAGATTGAAATCCTGTCATTTGCAGCTACATGATGGAACAGGAGGTCATTATGTTAAGTGAAATAAGCCAAGCACAGAAAGACAAATATTGCATGTTCTCCCTCATATGTGGGAGCTACAGAAGTGGATCTCATGAAGACAGACCATAGACTGGTGGCCAGGAAAGGTCGGGGAGGGGGCAATGAAAAGAGGTTGATTAATGGGTACAAACATATGTTTTTACAGAAGGAATAAGACCTTGTGTGATAGATCAGTAGGGTGACTATAGTTTACACTAATCTACTGTATATTTCAAAATAGCTAGAAGAGAATAATTCAAATGTTTCTAGCATAAGAAAAAGATAAATATTTAAGGCAATCAATATCCAAATTACACAGATTTGATCTTTAAAAACTATATGAATGTATTAAATTATCACATGTACCCTGAAAATATGTACACCTATTATGTATCAGTACAAAAAATTAAATTAAAAAAATTCAAATGTTAGATATAAGGGAATGGGTACAAAGGTAGAGTACAGCAAGGTGTGTATTTTTCAGTTCATTCTGGGGTTTCACCTTACCTTTAGGAACTTTTTCAAGGGCCAAGGAAAAGCAAGTTATGGCAAAAAAAGAGGTAGAGAAAAAGGTGTGTGTGTGTGTGTGTCTGTGTGTGTGTGTGTAGAGAGAGAGAGGCCCACTCTGTGATCTGTGGCCTATGTGACATTGTGTAATAAAAGCAGGGTGGAAGGAATCTACCTGTGGCCTCTCTCACCTGGCGGTGATATGAATGTGGAAAAACAGATGGAAGATGCACATTGCTAATGGCTGACGGTATCACCCAGAGACACATAGGTGACACAAAGAGTCTGAGCATTGATGGCTAAAGGAAAAAGAAAGTGGCTAAGGAAGATGGAGAATGGCCAAGGGTGACACAGAGTGGCTGTGCACATCACAGAGGCCGGGGGTCCCCTACAATCAATCCCATGGTCAGACGAGGCCCACACAGAAGCCTGACCCTGAAAGCCACAGAGATCATCTCGAAGTAGTGGCGTGTGGCCCATGCAGTCTGCACCTGCTGTGGTGGAGGACAGTGCACCATAACCAGCAACACTGCTTGCTGCATCACGTGCTGAAATCTGCAAACACTCTCAATGTCTCAGGAGGGACTGCAGAGTGGTGGGGTTTCTGAGGTCCTGTTTTTGACTGTTGTCTCAGGTTTACATGTCCAAGAAAGCACAGGTTAAAAAGACAGGAAAGAAACGTCCCCATTGGGTCCATTTGGGGAAAGTCCACACAGGACACTTACAGAAAAAATCATCTGAGAATGCACTGTAGAGCCCCAAGGCCACTCTTTGCTCCTGGTCTGCTCAGGAACTGAATGAATGCAAGACAAAGTGACTCCCCAGCTGGCTGAATGCTCTTTCCCGAAAGCTGAGCTAATTTTCTCTTGACCCAACCCAAGGTTAGCCTTGAGAATTTGATAAAGGCTTAAATAGCCTCAAAAATGCAACCACGATGCATGATTAATTAAAAACTGGTTTGACGTGGGGATAATTTTGCAGGTGTGGATCCTCCCTAGAAGGATTCCGAATTCGAGTTTGGTCTGGATGTCAAGAATCATACTTGGGAGGGTCCAAATCTTTGTGTCTTTCCACACTTCAGCCTTGCACAGCTGTCAGGGAGGGTCACAGGTGTCCCAGGGCACAGTGGGTGGCAGCAGGAGTCTGACCTGCACCTGGGCCATGGGAGGGCAGAGCTGGCCTCATGAGCACAAGAGCAGCTATGCTAGCATAAGTCATGGGCTTCGGCCAGTGCCCACATACAACTGCATCATTAGGGGCTTCGCAGTGCTCAAACTCAATCTCAAAAGTGACTCTTTTGGGCAGTGGGACATGGTATTATACAATATAATAGTTAAGGGTACAAGCTTAGGAGTCAGACAAGCCTGAGTACTAATCTGGACTTCTCTGACTTGCCATTTTGAGCAAATTAGTCACTATGTCTGCATCTTAGTTTCCTTGACTGTGAAATAATAAGAAATATACATGTTGGTCTCTTTCCCCATTCCGTGGCACAGAGCTCCTGAAACCTTGCAATTTCCTGAGTGACAGGGATGCTAGCAGAGTCTTTTATTCTAACGTGTGGTCTCTGCCCCAGTTCCTGAGACACACTGCCTAATACCCTTATAGAGGGGGTGCTAGGAGAACCCTTTGTTCTAATATTTGGTCTTTGACCCCAGTTTCTAGCACAGAGCTCCTAATTCCTTAGAATTTCCTGGGATGAGGTGGAATGATTACAAAGATGGGAAATGGATGCAGGCATTTCAGAATGAGCTAGATTCCAAGATCTCTCTTCAGGAGAATATAGTATAACCTCTAAATTGATATCTCAAGGCAAATTGATTTCTTACTAATCAATTACAGGAACATCTTTTATTCTAATGAGGTGAGTTTTGGCGAGCTCCTGGGTGGAGACTGACCATCAGAAAGACCAAGCTATGATTAGAAGTTCGAAGCTTTCAACCCTACCCTCCCTTCTCCAGAGAGAGGAGAGGGTCTGGACATGGAGTGAATAATCCATCACACCTCCATAAAAACCCTAAGCTATGGGATTTGGAGAGCTCCTGGCCTGGCAAACACATGTGTGTGCCAGGAGAGTGGTGCACCTCAACTGCATGGGGACAGAAGCTCTGGCGCTTGGGACACTTCCAGGCCTCACCGTGTGCACCTCTTCAGCTGCTGGTTCATCTCTATCCTTTATTATATCCTTTATTAATAAACCAGTAGGCTGGGCGCGGTGGCTCATGCCTGTAATCCTAGCTCTCTGGGAGGCCGAGGCAGGCAGATTGTTTGAGCTCAGGAGTTCGAAACCAGCCTGAGCAAGAGCGAGACCCCGTCTCTACTAAAATTAGAAAGGAATTAATTGGACAACTAAAAATATATAGAAAAAATTAGCTGGGCATGGTGGCACATGACTGTAGTCCCAGCTACTCGGGAGGCTGAGGCAGAAGGATTGCTTGAGCCCAGGAGTTTAAGGTTGCTGTGAGCTAGGATGACACCACGGCACTCTAGCCTGGGCAACACAGTGAGACTCTGTCTCAAAAAAAAAAAAAAAACAAAACCAGTAAATGTAAGTAAAGTGTTTCCCTGAGTTCTGTGAGCCACTCTAGGAAATTAATCAAACCTGAGGAGAGAGTAGGGGGACCCCTGATTTATAGCTGATTGGTCAGAAGCAGGGGTTACGACCTACTACTTGCAGTTGGTTTCTGAACTGATGTCTTGTGGGACTGAGCCTTTAACCTGTGGGATTTAACGCTGTCTCCAGGTGGATAGTGTCAGAATTAAATTGAGTTATAGGACACCCAGCTGGTATCTGATGGAGAATTGCTTGGTGTGTGGGGAAATACCCCTACACATCTGATGTCAGAAGTGTTGTGTTGAATGGCTATTGGCATGGAAATATTATTTATTATCTCATTTATAATAGCAAAAATCAAAGGCAATTAAGTGTGGTACATAATTTATTTTTCTTTATCTCTCAAATTTTAAGGAGGCTTCTTACATCTTGGCTTTGCACATAGTAGATGTTTAATGTGTTGTGTGAGTCAGTATAAGAGTAAATAGAAGAATGCATAAGAGAAGAATGAACTAATGAACACACTACAAACTTCCAGGAATTTAATGCATGTAATTCCATTTTAATGTAAATGTAATTATCCATGTTTTACTATTTGTTTAAAATTATTCCTTTTATTTAGTGTGTTTATTCTTATTTAAGATACAGAGTGACCTACCTCTAGCCTTTGTTTACAGAATCAATTACTTACATGTCAACAGTCAACTTTCTTTCTAGACTTCTGGCCCTTCTTATCCCATCATATAACTATCCTGAAGAATTGCTTTTTGTTTTTTTAACTGGCACTTTCTGGATAATTTCGAAGTCTACGAGATCTCTCATGAGATTCAAAGATCTGTGCAAAGCAGCTCAGACATGGATGTATTTGCAGGTAATGTTTGTGTTTTTGCTGTTGCGTCATGTGTTATCCTACTCTCTCCAGGGAATTCATAGCAATTCATAGGCTTCTTTTTGGAACACGGTTTTCAAACTTGACCCATTGTGAAAATCTTCAAGGAACTTATTAGAAATAAATTCCTCGCCCCAACCTCAGAAATACACTCAATCAGATTCTCCTGAGGAGCTGTATCTTTATTAAGCTCTACAGGTGATTCTGATGATAAATCAAGTTTAGGAATCATAAAAAACTAACAGATTATTTTCTCCTAAATATGTTATCTTGTACTTGTCCCCATGGAGACTCAATCTACAATTTTTTCCTGGCAGCTCACCCTGCGTTGAGAGAACTTTTTGTGGTATACTTCTTTCGGAAATGCTATCTGTCACTGTGCATTCTCTACTCTATATTATGAAAGCAGTCCCTGATGAATAGAAATCCTGCTGAAAAACTTCTCTCCCTTAAGGTGAGCCTATTTATCCCTGCTCTTTGTTAGAACTCTAAGTACTGCATTCTTGACAAAACACGTACTGGTGGCTAAGTTCAATGGGGAAAGATTCCATGAGCCAAGGGCAAAAACATAGAAAGGGATTTAATAACATATATTCTTCAAGTTAGTTGAAAATTTATTGCAAAAACTCTGCTCCTTGAGCTATTCAAATTAATCCACCCTTCAGATAAGGCAGAAAAAGAAAAACTGATTCTGGGCCATTCTTAGGTTTGAATAGTTTAAGGGAACCTTCATCTCTCCAACCAGGTTAGGTCATCTGCCACTGATTAGTAAGACATCAGTTTGCCTTGAGACATCAATTTAGAGGTTTACTGTGTTCTCCTTAGAACATATCTTGGGATCCAGCTCATTCGCTCATTCCGGAAAGCTGCATCCATTACACATTTTTGTTACCATTCCACCTCATTCCTACTGTTTTCTTGCTGGGGAATCCTTTGAGTCCTCAAATGCAATTGAACCCCTGTTCCAATTTCAGAAATTTCATCGACCTTTGGTTCAGCACCCTAAACTGGTCTCAATGGATGTCAGTGTTTTCAGTAGCAGGGAGGGAAGCAGAGATGGGAGTTTAATGTTCACTAACGTATTGACTTGACAGCACTTGGGCATCTTTTTGGCCACTGGTCAGACTCAGGCTGGTGACTTGCCTGACAATCACAGTTAACACTTGACGATCACTCTTCCTGGCACTTACTGTTCTCATCAGACAAGTCACACAACTGGCAGACTGTGTAGATTTGTTCTTGTGGCCAGTCATCTGGAAAGCTCTCCAGAGTATTAAATTAAGCAGACATTCTGGTCCTCTGCAGCTAAAGACACAGAGCACAGGGGCAATGTGGCATAAGCTTTTGCAAGCTTAAAGTCCTTGACATTTCCAGCAGCATAAAATGAGCAATTGAATTTTCCTGGAACGATTCTAATACGTTAGGGAGGAAGGATGATCATACCAAACTCCCTGTGGTTTCCTGGAAAATTTTAAATTAGGGAAAGAAGAAACTTTAAAGCCAGGGAACTCGGTAAGAGGTGAGAGAATGGAAACATGCAGATGGTTTTCCTCCTGGAAGAAAGAATGGGCTGATGGTGCCTACACAGATGCAGGGGGTTACAAACATTAGAAACCCTTAGATCTTTTCTGAGGTTGAGTTCCCCAGAAGCAGATACCAAGACATGGATTTATGTGTAAATATTTTATTAAGGAAGTGTTTCTAGGAGAAAGTGTGAAGGGAGTGGAAAACAATATAAGTAAGGATGTGATTTTGGGCAAAGCCTTAATCTCAACCTGATGCTGCCAGGGAGGTTTGGAATGTAAATGTTACTTCAGTTTGTTCCAACTCTTGGCAAGGGAGCAAGGCCTCAGATTTCTGCTGTGTCGGTCACTGGTTCAGGGCTCCCTGGGCAGGATACGATTGGGGAGTAAACTCCAGGCATCCTTGGGTCTTTGCTAGAACAAGCAAAGGGTCTCACAGGCAATCCTCTGAAAAGAGTCATAGGAATAGGTCCTTAGAAGAAAAGCACACAAACGGCTGTGAAGGCAATGAAGATATCCGAGAAGGTCTGAGCAGACCATATACAATATCTGCCACCAACCAACCCAAGGAAAAGCAGGTTCCTTAGGCAGGGAAAGGGTGATTTATTCATTCATGTATTTTTTGAGCACCTATCATATGCGCCTCTCTCTGCTAAATGCTTAGATTCAGAGACGAATTGTTCTTTCCCTTTAATGTGATAAGAATTATTATTGATTTATGTATCAAATGCTATGGAGATAGTTCCCAAAGCCAAGTTGGTGGACCCAAGGAGAGTAACAGCCACCAAACCTGCAATATATAAAGCATTTGGAAAATAAAATTGATTCCATGAGAGAGTAAATCAATTAATATTTATTTGATAACTGAAGAGGCAGTGTTTTTAAAATCCAAAACAGAAGCAATTAAGCAAAAAAAAAAAATTGCTTCGATGATCCACAACAAATTAACAGTATATGCAGTCTGGGCGCGGTGGCTCATGCCTGTAATCCTAGTGCTCTGGGAGGCTGAGGCGGACAGATTGTTTGAGCTCTGGAGTTCGAAACCAGCCTGAGCAAGAGCGAGACCCCGTCTCTACTAAAAATAGAAAGAAATTAATCGGACAACTAAAAATATACAGAAAAAATTAGCCGGGCATCGTGGCACATGCCTGTAGTCCCAGCTACTCGGGAGGCTGAGGCAGAAGGATTGCTTGAGCCCAGGAGTTTGAGGTTGCTGCGAGCTAGGCTGACACCACGGCACTCACTCTAGCCCGGGCAACACAGTGAGACTTTGTCTCAAAAAAAAAAAAAACAAAAAAAACAAAACAGTATATGCAATGCACAAAGCTTCATTTAATAATAAAAACAAGTAGAAACTATGATTTAATCCACATTACGGTACTTGACTCCTATGAGGGGCATGTAGGAGCTAGTTCAGCTACCTAAGCTTGTGTCTCTGCCCCACAGAGGGAAGCTGCAGCCATGACTAGAATAGGAACAGAAATGAGAGCCCCAGAGAAAACCTATTAGCAGAAGAGAGGGAGGCTTTTCTTCATCAATCAGGAGTCAGCTGTGAGTGGGTAAAGTGAAATAGTTCTTTACCTTTAGGTTCACATGCTCTAAGTCCATGGGCTTCCTTGCTGTCAATTAGAAGTTGCAGATATTTCACAATCAATCACTTTCAAACATCATAACTTCTTCCAGCAGATTCTGAACCATCCAGTTTCTGTAGGAGGAAGACACCGCAGAGGATCCGGCTAAGCAATGAATGGTACATATTTGTACATACATATATCAGTGGTATTTACATATATCGGTATGAACTAAAATAAAACCTTAAGGCTTCCCTCCAACCAGCTGACTGAATGGATCTCCCTCTTGGCCAAGGGGATACCCTAAAACTGAGTTGCTGGCCATGAGCCATGAGAAAGGAGGTCAGACATGCCTCATCATGCCCCCTCCCTTCTTGGAGATGTCCTTTGTAACTCATTAACAGGTCTAAGGCTATGCAAGACAAACCTGCAGGTCCTCAATTTACAAACAAATATATGGCAGGTAGCTTGTCTCTGATTAACAGTTTTCCTTATCTTTTTTTTTTTATTATGTTTTTTATTTCAGGGTACTATGAGGGTACAAACATTATGGTTACACTTTCTGTCTTTGCCTCACCCAAGCGAGGGTTAGAGGAATCCCCTTCAATGCCCTACAATGCTCCCCGTGTCCTTTAGTTTTGGGTTTACCCCCCCCATCCCCCTAATCCCTGGAGAGTATTAGTGCAATGTGAGCACCCTAGTGTTCATCAGTTAGTACCAATTTGATAGTAAGTACAAGTGGAGCCCATTCTTCTGATCTTGTGGTACCTTGCTTTGGATAATGGGCTTAAGTTTAATCCAGGAAAGTGTAAGAGGTGCTAGATCACTGTTGTTTCTTATGATTGAGTAATATTCCATTGTATACATATACCAAATTTTAATAATCCACTCATGAATTAACGGGCACTTGGGTTGTTTCCATATCCTTGAAATAATGAATTGTGCTGCCATAAACATTCGGGTGCAGATGTCTTTTTCATAGAATGTTTTGTGCTCTTTTGGGTAGATACCTAATAATGCTATTGCTGGATCGAATGATATTTCTATTTTTAGCTCTTTGAGGTATCTCCAAATTCTTTTCCACAGAGGTTGCACTAATTTGCAGTCCCACCAGCAGTAAGAGTGTTCCTATCTCTCCACATTCTCACCAGCATTTGTTGTTTTGGGATTTTTTGATAGAGGCCAATCTCACTGGGATTAGGTGATATCTCATTGTGGTTTTGACTTGCATTTCTCTAATGATTAGAGATGTTGAACATTTTTTTATATGTTTGTTGGCCATTATTCTGTCTTCTTTTGAAAAGTTTCTGTTCATTTTCTTTGCCCATTTGTTGATGGGGTTGTTTGATTTTTCCTTGTTGATTTTTTTGAGTTCTAGATAGATTCCAGTTATCAGCCCTTTATCAGTTGTGTAAAGAGCAAATATTTTCTCCCATTCTGTAGGCTGTCTATCCTTGGCTGTGCAAAAGCTTTTTAATTTGATTCAATCCCATTTATTTATTTTTGTTGCTGCAGTGATTGCTTTGGGGGTCTTAGACATATACAGGGAGAACTATGAAACACTAAAAAAGGAAATTGCAGAAGATGTAAACAGATGGAAACACCTACCTGGCTCATGGATTGGTAGTATCAATATCGTTAAAATGTCCATGCTACCTAAAGTGATCTACAGAATTAATGCAATCCCTATCAAAGTTCCATCATCATTCTTTACAGAACTAGAAAAAATAATTCTATGCTTTGTATGGAACCAGAAAAGAGCTCGTATAGTCAAAGCAATCTTAAGTAAAAAGAACACACTGGGAGGTGTCAGTCTACTAGACTTCAAGCTGTACTACAAGGCTATAAGAACTAAAACAGCATGGTACTGGCACAAGAACTGAGACATAGACCTCTGGAACAGGACTGAGAATCCGGAGATGAAACCACCACATATGATAATCTAATTTTTGACAAAGCAGACAAAAATATGTACTGGGGAAAAGAATCTCTTTTCAATAAATGGTACTGGGAAAACTGGATAGCTACATGTAGAAGAATGAAACTCAATCCTCACCTGTCACCTCTCACAAAAATCAATTCAAGATGGATATCAGACTTAAACCTAAGGCATGAAACCTTAAGCTCAAGTTACGGTGCAAAGACAAAGTTGGGGTTCTTTCAGCAAGAAATGAGTGAATAGCTGGTGAGTAAAAAGTGAATGATGACTGCCATTCATGCCTTTAATGAAGTATTACTAAAATCCAGAACTCTTTTCTCCAAATCTGAGCTTTACCCTAGATTGGTACTACTGAAAATGCAACATTTGCAATGGCCTATTATTCTTTAGTGTTGGCACCTCAGTAGTTTCTCTGGCATGAAAAGCTTTAGCTGTATGTTTATTCTCACCAGCTACTTTCTCCTGGGCCAGAGAGTACTTTGACCTCGGCTGAACATCAAGGCAGACATTTGTGCCCACTGAAGGCAACCGGTGACTATTTCAGGCAGCAGAAAGAGGCAAGTATCATCCTCCTCTAACAGTTCTCACTCATATTAAATTTTCTTCCATGGTCAAAGTGGAAAGAATGCATGCAATAAGAGGCAATTAAATGACAAAAGTTTTCATCATGAACAAATTAACCCCTGAATGGTTTACTTATTTTTTTGATGATAATATCAAATTCAGTGGCAATTACATAGGTGTTGAAATATCATTTCTGGCTCCTTTTCCCTCCATATATACTTTATTCATTTGAAAATATTTTGTAAACTATAAAGGGAAAATGAAAGGAATCAAATTGTTATAGTTTATTTTCCAAAAGCCTCTCTCTTCTTGATTACTGCTATGATTATGATGATGATTACTTATCTCTTACTGAGTGTGGTAAGGGCTATAGTTGGCCTTTTTTAAATGTCATCTTAAATCATTCTATCAACCCTGTAATTATTATTGACATTTCATACACTAGAGACTTGATCTTCAGATTTTCAGTGATTTGTCCAGGGTCATCAGGAAAGCAGAGATTAAAACCCAGATTTTTCTGATTCCAAAACAATTCCTATGTTCCCCATCATAAGCCAACCTCCTTTCCTTCAATTCTTGTTGCCACCCCCAGTACGTTCATTACTTTCCCGAGCTCCACAAGATTTTTTTTTAACATCTCTCATTGGTTAATCCTTTTTATCTGAGGTTTTTAGCAAAATGGCCATTCATATTCACTGGCTGAGATATTTACGAAAGATTTCTAGTTTAGCAACTTGTTTTTCCATCATTCCTTTAAGTCTGAAGGCACTTACATCTAGCCCGGTAAATAAACACTAGGAAAAAAAAACCGCAACAAGCAGATAGATTAACAGACCAATCCTGTTGCTGAGGAGAGGATTTCCTCTCATTCCTTTGACAGTCTAATAAGCAAGGTGTGTGCTAAGAGATTTTAAAGCACACGAGGGAAGCCAAGACAAATAGTGACTCTTCTAAATTCACAGAAGCCCAGGTGGTTTTGACATTTCCCCAAGGAGCTAGTCAGGAGGGGTCCCAACAGATGTGGTTTAGATGGAGGAGAACAGGAAGAAGGACCACCAGGCTTTGCTGAACCAAGGGGAGGAGAATGAACTGGTGAGTCTTCCCTTCTTTTTTCAGTCTTCTCGAAGTGCGGAAGGCAGGGGCGTTGGCTACGGTTTTCAGCTAAACTAGAAGATTGACTGTAGCACTGACGGTGCTGGCTTTAAGACCTGGGAAGGGTGAAGGCTGGTAAGGCTCCTGGCAAGCCATGATGCACCGAGGACCCTGCAGGGCTGAGAAAGCTGTATCCTCTGGATGGTAGAGTTCTTGCTGTCTTTGTATGTGGCAGACTGTGTGAAGTTTCTCCAGACATTTCACAGAGTATTTGGGGTACCTTGAGATGCCCCTTATTATTTGGGTTGCCATACAATTGGACAAACTCTGGAAAAAACTGAAACTCTTTTCGTATTCCTATGCTTTGGGTATGTCTGCACAACCTAGGCTCAGGGAGATTTGGGCTGAAGTCATGCTTTTTACAAGAGCAGAGAGAGGTTTTTTTTGTTTGTTTGTTTTTGTTTTTTGTTTTGTTTTTTATTTCAGGGTATTAAGAGTGTCCAAACATTATGGTTACATTTTATGTCTTTGTCTCACCCAAGTGAGGGATAGAGGCATGCCCTTCCCCCCTACAATGCTCCCTGTGTCCTTTAGTTGTGGGATTTTAAGCACCAAGTACTAAAGATGGAAAAGAATGTGGCCTGGGATTTTAGCATATATTAAAAAACATTCTCACTTATCTAATTCTTTTTTTTCCGCTGCCACTTCTGCCAAACATACGTAAATCTTGAAAAATAATCATTAAAAACATGAAAACTCCCACAGTGTCTATTTGGTGCTGAGGAGCTTACATTTATGATTTCATTTGATCCTCAGAACTCAGTCATGAAAGAATTAATCCTATTTTATTGAAAAGAAATCTGAGTCCAGGGAGGTTAGGTAACTTGGCCAAGGTCATTAGCCTGCAAGGCACATGCTGGGAATGCAGCCCACACCTTCTTTCTTCATAACCTGCACTGTTCACACTACGGCAGTGTGGCTCTTGCTAGACAAGGAGAAAAGGAGACAGAGATGGAGGAAGGGACAGAGTGAGGACACCTTGGGGGCCGAAAAGGACATGGCGCATGTATCAGAAGGGAGTCAGTTTCCTGTCTAGCCTCCCCAGTTCTTGTCTGCTAATTTAAGGAAAACAAATGATTTCATCTACATCTGTGCTGTCCAATGAGACAGCCACTGGCCACGGGTGGTTTCTGAGCACTAGAAAAGTAGCTGGTCCAGATTAAAATGTGCTTTATGTATAAAATACACACCAGATTGTAATCTGTTCTTAATAAAGAACAAAGTAAAATATCTCAATAAATTTTGCGTTAGTTACACACCGAATTGACAATATTATTTTAGATAGGTTGAGTTAAATAAAATATATTATGAAAATTAAATTTCACCTGCTTCTTTTTACTTCTTTAATGTGGCTACTGGGAAATTTAAAATTACAAAGGTAGCTCACATTTGAGCCTTGAATTATTGCACCATGCTGAGCTTGATGATGGTACAGTGCTTTAAAATCTTCAGACTGAAAGGATTTAGGAATTAAAATCTATTCATCTGTGTTGCTACACAATTCTGTGTCAGCTCTAAAGTTTTTCAACATGTAGATGAGTGTTCATGAAAATCTTATGTTAATATTTATTCTTTTCTAATTAGGTGCTGTATTTGTAAAGTTTCTAGCCCAGTATTTTAATTCTGTCAATCATAGATGGGACAGGTGTATCAAAGGATTAAATAATCGGCCAGGTACTGTAGTTGCCTTCTTTTTTGTGAGTAATCAAACACTTTTTGAAACATCCACTAAAAACCTCTGTTAGGAATCCAGCTATGCTTACCTCATGCTGTCAGGGCATTCTGGGGAGGGAGAGATGGCTGTAGATTTCTCTTTCACAAATCTTACTCTTGGGCAGAGAGCACAGATGCAAATCCTACTCTGGTGGATCCGGTTATCTGGTGAGTCAGGTAGGCCTGGAGGGAAGGAGGGTAACAGAAGGGTACAAGCTAAAGAGGGAGCTGTGACTTAGCCCCAGGAAATGGCTTACCTGCAAGTCAACAGGCCAGTGTTGTCAGATCTTTAAAGGGAAGCTAGAAATATGAATTTTTATGTGATATGGTCCAATTATAAATTTTGAAAACAAATTCATTTTTTTAAACAATCAGTAGGTCAAATTAAACCTGGGTATGGTCTAGTCCCAGCCTTGAGGGCTGTCAGTCTGTGATGTTTATAGCATCTCCCTACTTGCTTTCCCTTTCCTGAAGCTTCCCCATGGCCCAAGCTGACTTCTACTTGCACTCCTTACTTCCAGTGAACAATGAGCTGTGATTGTGAGAATTAGACACTATTAATGCAAATAATACATTCCTTCAGTCAAACACCCGTGAAGAACCAAAGTGGATGGGGAGGGCCTATGACATGATTGAAGTGCAGTCTTGGGTTGCTTTGCTGAGCTCAGCAGGGGTATGAAGTATTGCATTACCCCCTGGAGTTGAACTCCATTGTCATTCCCATCTCCTGTGCTCAGGCCCTGTCTCCTCCAGCGGGGTGGACAGACAGTGCTTACTGTGCTGGCCACTGTGCTTGGAGCTGGACAAACAGGTTTTCGTTTTACCCTCCTAACAGCCCATGCAATAGACGCCTCCTCACTGTGCAGGCCTCTGCTGTCCTTCCCGACCTATTCCCGTCCACGTGCCATGTGCCCCATTACTACCTGGCTCCAGTAGGCTCCTTTTCCTTCACCTGTCTTTTTCCTAAAAATTTGCCCTGCCCAGGTGTTTCTCTCAGCCCCTCCATTTGCAGTCAGCTTCTCTTGTCATCTTTTGAGGTCTTCTCAGGACCCCCAGCTTCACTGACAGCCCACAGGATCCTTCACAGTGCAGACCCTAAAGAGCCTGGAGCCTCCAGGCTGTGGAGCTCAACGCCTAATGGAGTGGGATTGGGCCTCAGGCCGACCTGGGTTTGAATCCTGGTTCTGTTAGGCAAGTTATTTAACCTCCGTGGTGACTACCATTTGGGACTGCAGTGAGGATTAAATGAGGTAATGCAGCTTTTCTAAAAATGTCTTCTATAGAATAATATTATTAATGGATAGTCTATAAAAAGTTTCCGTGTTCTCTCTACCAATTAGGTTTGAGAAATACAAGGTGAAACAGCTCAGCAGGTAATGGCAGGGCTTCTCAAATCTTGAATATGTTTGTCTTAGTTCATTTTGTGTTGCTACAACGGAATACCACAAATTAGATAATTTGTTTCTGACTATTCTTGGCTCTGGGAAGTGCATGGTCATGGGGCCACATCTGGTGAGGGCATTTTTGCTGTGCTGTCCCTTGGTGGAAAGAGGCCAAAAGGCAGGAAAGTGTGAGAGAGCAAGAGAGCAAGAGGGGGCCAAGCTTTCTTTTATAACAAGCCCACTCTTGAGATAAGTAATCCACTTCTGCGATAATAACATTAATTCATTTATGAGAGCAGAGACCTTATAGCCTAGTAACCTCTTATTAGGCCCCATCTCCCAAAATTGTTGTATTGGGTTTCGAGTTTCCAACACATGAACTTTGGGGAACACGTTCAAACCATGGCAATATCATGCTATCCCTTCTCATCCAGGCATGCCTGGAGGCAAACCATGTGCATATCAGCCTCTGTTTCAGGGTCCTCTGGTCACATTTACTTGCTTCATTTACTTTCTAAAAATCATCTGGATTCTATCCCCATCTGAGCCACAGGTGCTGCTTTATTCATATTAGTTGCAAAACCCAATCATTAAATGTCAAAATTACAAATGGGAGCAGCCCCAGAAGACAACATGGCTGCTTGTCATGGAGACCACAGAATTGACACGAGAGCCTTTCACTTCATGCTCATCTTCTTCTGTCAAGCAGTGGAGCAGCACCGGACTCTGAGCCAGCAGATCTGGGCTTTAGGCAAGGCCTTGCTTCTAACCACAAGGCTGTGGACACCTTTTTGGACCTTGCTAATTGCCTAAGAAAAATACCACTTACTTTCCCAACTCACAAATTTTGTAAGGGTCACATATGAAATGTGGAGAGTACTATATAAACTCGTGTTTCATTTATATGCTAGGAGTCAGGAGTTATGATGTGCAATTTGAAAAATGCAGGAATTATCAGGTGAAATTGATGTTGAACATATTTCTCTTTTCTCTGATTGAAACAGGAATGATAAATGTTTGAATTCTACCATTATCCCTAAATAATACGTGAAGAGTTGTTAAGAAAAAAGCAGTAATTTTGAACATTTAGATTATTTTACACAATGTCATGTACTCTTCATCCTCCATTAATGGACAAAAAAAAATATATATATATATACACTCACTCAAAGGATTAAAATTGAAAAGGGAAAATTGAAATTGAAAAGCCAGACTGTTGTTTCTCCTCTGTCTTCAATCAACATGTGCATTAACAGCTTGGCTGAAGGCAAACTTATCAATCTTCAACTGACACCTAGTTATGAGGGAGAAATAACAATACCAGCGACAGAATCAAGATATAAAATTTTCTCTAGGCTGGATTACAGAAAAGAAATTCACAAGATGCTATATAACAGGCCTCACTATTGAGTTTTTGTTTTAAATTATCAGCAAAATACAAGTGAGAGTATGGATGACTAAAGCTTGGTAGCTATGGGTGAAAAAGTAATTGGAGTGCTTTATTTGATTATGGCTAAATTTTAGTTGCCAATATGATGAAGCTATAAAAAATTAGTCCTGGAATACCTTCCATTCTGCAGAATGGAAAAAATAAAAATAGTTCTGCTATAATCTGTACCATTTAGGGAAACTCCAGACAATTATATTTAATTCTAAAACTTATGCTTATAGAGAAATTTCAAGAAGTATGGTGTATTTGGAGGGATATGTGTATATCACAAGTAAGAACCATCTGAGGAAACTGGGAACAGTTTCCCAAAGAACAATTATGGTGATTGTCTTCCAGTAGTTGAGTGGCTAATGTGGAGAACAAAGTAGAGATTGGCAGATTCCGGCCTGATTTATTTTCCTTGTCAGAACTTTCTAATCATCTGTGGTGGCAAAATCTTAACATGATACCTCTGCAGTGACCTTTGCCCTTGTATAATTCCCTCTAGTTGAGTGCGAGCAGAACCTATAAATGTGATAAGCTGTAACTCCTACAACTATATTTTATGCCAAAAGGGATTTGTGGGTGTAATCAACACATACTCAGCTGAGTTGATGAAAAGGGAGATTGGGTGGGCCTGACATAATCAGGAGAACTACTAAAGTCAAAGAAATTTAAAGCATGAAAGGAATTTGACTCAAGGGAGAGTTTCCTTTGTACTTTTGAAGATGCTGTGTGGAAAGGAAGTGCAAGTGGTTTCTAAGACTGAGAGTAGCTTCCAGTTGACAACCAGCAGGAAAATGAGGACCTTGGTCCTAAAGCTTCAAGGAACTGAGTCCTGCCAACAATCACATGAATATAAAGAGGTCCCCAGATGAAATACAGCCCAGATGACACTTTGATTTCAATCTTGTGAGATTCTCTTGTGAGACTGGCAAATTCCAGCCTGATTTATTTTCCTCGTCAGAACTTCCTAATCATCCGTGGTGGCAAAATCTTAACATGACACCTCTGCAGTGACCTTTGCCCTTGTATAATTCCCTCCAGTTGAGTGTGAGCAGAACCTGAGCAGAGGACCCAGCTAACGGGATTCCTAACCCATGGAAACTGTGAGATAATAAATTTGTATTGCTTTAAGCCACTAAGTTTTCCATGCAGTGAGAGTAAACTAACACACCATCGCAGCTGTCCAGTAAGAGAAGATGCAGCCCTGTAATGCAATGAAATCTTATCTAAAGCAGACAATAGATGCTCATCTGTAAAAAATGGTGTACAGCTATTTTTATCCTAGAGAGAAATTTGAACGAAATAATCTCTGAGAACCCCCATCCTGATCAGTGATGCTCTTATTCCACAAGCGACTTTTAACAGAAGGTGCCATTGTGTCTCATGCCCTTGATCTAGGGCAAATTCTGGTTCCAGAAATTGTTCCTGCTAATCAGCCCAAGCATCTCATTATCTTTTGATCCACACTTACTGCTCTTTCTCTTTCTCTCTGTTAAGCTTCACCAAACAAGGATCCTTAGTTGCAGGAAGACCGCGATAGCCCTTTTGCTATAGTAGTACTGGTTTACATGATGGGAATGCCTGTAGCTGACGGTGAGAGTGTGTTCATCTCTTGGGTATTGGGTTTTGACTCACACTGCTAGACAGTGAAGGGTCTTTACTACTCCAGAAAGAAAGCACGAGGGGAAAATTTAATAGGTGGAATTAGTGAATAATTTTTTGAACATTTTCAAGACTCTGTTTCTTTGATCTACAAATAATAATTTGTAAATATTAATAATAATAAGCATTATTATTCCTTAAAATAACACTTTATAGAGTTGTTGTGAGAATTAAATGATATCTAAGCAAGTGCTCAAGAAAGATTAGTTCTTATTGTCAAACATAATTAAAGGTGAAAGTGATTCAAGACATTTTATCCCTACACAAAGGGCCCTCCCCGCATGAATGCAGGGCATAATGTGTGAAACTAGATTAACCAAGCTTGATAATTACTGACAAATAATGCAAATTATCACATGTGGCCAACCCAGACAAGTAATAGCAGGTTGAAGGATAATGACCATGCTAACATGTTCAATTAATGAGGCACAATATTATCCTAAAATCAAAGAGAAGGATCTTGAAGCACTGGCAGAGGTAGAGATCAGAGAACACAGTTTTAAGAATATCCTTCCATCTAACATGTACAGAAACACCATTCGTCATGTCCAGGTAGAGCCAACAAAGGGCATATTGTTAATAATGAATAGAAATTTAGTGCTGTGATTAAGGAACATCATTGGTGTGTCCTGGTAAAGACAAGGGAAGATTTTTAATAATGAGTGGAAACTTGGTGTTATGTTTATTGCTTAAAAAAAAGGAGACAAAACATTCTAACCATATAAAAGGACACAGAAATATGATCTCCTTGGCCATGATTCAGGTGAAAAGTTTGAGGTCTATAGAGAGAAACCTAACTTGCTCTAAGGCTATTGTATAATAACATTCTTGTCCAGGGAAAAGCCTAATATGTCACAACAAAAACCCCAAACTAGAAACATAAACAACAACAACAAAAAAACAAAAAACCCCTGGCATTGCCATTTACATAAGGGAATTATTGTAGCGAGAATTATTTATGTTATGTCTTGATTGAGTAAATACATTTGTAACTTAGCCTGGTAGGAATCTTGGTTTGAGTTAAGTGAAAAAGCTATAACCCAAAATACCCACTACAAAGAATTCGAATCACACCCTATTGTGCCTATGCATGGTGGGTACTCAACGAATAAGTTAGATGGCTAGCCACGTGAACAGTGAATGTAAGAATAAGAGGATTTACAAAAACTGAAAAGACCTTGTTCATAACACCAGTCTTGTGTAAATGCTAGTGCTCTGGATACAATGAAAATCCAGGAAAAAAGGCTGAAAGCAACCCCGGGGGTTGGTTCCACCAGATTGAAAGGATCCTACTGAAAAGGAATTTGGGGAAGAAACCATGTTTAGATGGAACTGCACCATATAATTCTCTTTTCCTGAGGATTTGGCCAATATTAGTTCCATCTCTGATGACAAATATAAGAGCTACCTATAAAGAAAAGAAAAAAAGGAATGTAATTTTAAAGATGTCTTTTATGTGCTAGTACTTAATGTATGTTCTCATTTAATTTTCATGAGGTAGTCACTGAGCTATTCATTTACGACTGAGTAAATTGAGCCTCAGGCATGTAGCATGTACAAGGTCACATTACATAAGCATTGGAGGTACGATGCTCTGTTACCTTCCTCTGTTACATTGTTTCCTCCTGTACCAGTGAAGAATGATTGTATTTGTATGTGTTTCTGTGTGTGTGTGCATGTGTACATAATTACTACATCTAGCTAATCTGAATCAATTTGGTGTTTGTCCTAAAGCCCGTCTCTCTAATTTCACACACTGCAAAAATGAGCAATTTTCTGTTTGGCCTCTATTTAATTTCAGTTTTGACAATTTGTGCTCTTTGGGAAAAGCAAAAACTCCATTTAAGCCATCCATCAATCACTTTTTAGAAATACGATTAAGGCATTGGCTTAGTTCTGCATGTTGCCTGTGATAAAATCATTTCACAATGAGTCCAGTGAGATCAGTCACTTTTAATCTATTGAAATTTTGTTGAATTGTATGTTAGCCAAGTTAATATTAATTCTTAACACATACTGAGTACTCAAAATGTTTTAGGAACTGTGCTAAATGCTTTGCTTTCATTATCTCACCAGTTTCTCACAAGAACCCTAGAAGATAGCTATCATTATTATTGTAATTAATGGAGGAAGAAATTGAGGCATCAGAAGAAGTACATTGGATTCCCAAAGTTATATGTATGGTTAAGTGATGGAGGTATGATGTGAGCTTGGTTTTCTCATGCCAACGGGTATACCAAACTGTTTCTGTTGAATTTTACAACCAGCCGTGGTTTTCACATGAACAATCTAAAGTTCAGTAAGTTTCAAACATAGGTGGTGAATAATGGAGCAAGGAATGTAAGTGAGAGCTTCTGGAAGGCAGTGCAGAGGGATATAAAGAACAGAGGCTCTGGTGCCAGACCTAGGCAGAGAGCCTTGCTCTAAGTGGTGACTTAGGACAACAACCTCTGTCAAAAAGTGTACACAAATTCATTGTTACTCCTAATTCAGGCCACCTCTTCTGTATTCAGGGCCTAGATAAAGACCATTAAGGCTGTGGTACCTGTCCCGGTACCTGGAATACAGAATTCTAGTTGGAAACAAAAAAGTGAAAGAATACCACTGCTCAGAGAGAATACAAATCGTGTCTGTGTCAGATGGGCACAACCTCTGAGCACCGAGGTTCATCTGAACTAATAGGTGGCAGATCTGGGTTCCTGGCTTCATGGTCCACAGCAGATTTCCATTACCAACCTTGACCCAGTATATTGCAACTCAAACTGAAATAGTCACCTCTCTCTTCCTTTGAACCTATTGTCAAATTACCTGCTAACATTGAGCTTCCTTTTCTCTCAACAACTAACACCTCTCATTGAATTTTCACAACTGCTCTCCCAGGTGTGTGCTATTAGTATTCCCCTAAGTACAGAGATGGAATCACAGACTGAGTAGAGTTAAATCCTGAGATCACATAGGAATAGGCAGCAAAACTCACTCTACTACACAGAACCACATATAATGGGTTTGAGATTCTGATACTCTCATCCTATTTCCAATATCCTTACATTTACAACACCTCTGGATTCTGTTTATTTTTCTCTTATGGTACAAATACTGCTCCTGGCTCCCTCTTCTATCCTGAATTTCTTAGTGGATTTCACTGGGGGTATGTAAATATTTAGGAGAAATCTGAGTGACTCTGCATCAGAAGGATAATAATTAAAAAATTAAATTACACACGTAAGTAATTGGTCAAAATGGAAACATATGGCATGATAGACTCTAATCACACAAATATTGACAAGTTCATTGAGAGTATTTGATTAAAATAATGCCAAATAAAGCAGTGATTCTTTATCCAAAATCTCAAGTCCGGTACTCAGCCACACATCTCTTAGAAAACTGAGAAATGATCTAGAAAGGAGTTTTGTCAAGGTTTATGAGGCCAGTTTATCAAAGAAGCAAAAACATTGTGTCTATTCATCTTTGTTCAAGGTACTACACATTTCAGAAAGTTACTCTGACGTTTACAAGCTTGTTTGCTTTCTTTTTCTTGCTTCTTTTTTACTTTTTATAGCACATATAAACACAGCGGTGTCAATAAAGTGCAGTGATCTTAAGTGTACAATTCAAACACTTCTGTCATAAATTAATTTTGCTCATTTTTGAACTTGATATGAGTAGAATTATGCATTGCTTTATGATACTTCATTTGCTCAGTATAATGTCTGTGAAATTCATCCACATTGATGTCTGCATCAGAAGTTCATTCTTTTTTATTGCTTTATAGTATTACATTGTATGAAAACACAAAATTTATCTTTCTCATGTTGGTGGAACTTCAGATTGTTTCCACTTTTGGCTCTTACGAATATAGCTAATCCAAATATTCTTGTACATATACATTCATTTCTCTTGTGTAAAATTCTAAGAGTAAAGTTACTAGCTCATTGTCATATTCTTAGCAATGCAGTTTTCCAAGCTGTGTGCACCAGTTCCTACTCCCATCGACATAAGAGAGATTTAGTTGCTCCACATCTTTTTCAGCACTTGATATATTCGGTCTTCTAAACCTTATCTATTCTGCGGTTATATCATTGTGTCACTGTATCATGGTATAAATTCAGGGTAAGTCCTCAAATACAGTTGTGTAAATCCTCCAACTTTTGTTTATTTTCAGAATTATTTTGAGTATTCTAGGCTGTGACATATGATTGCATCTTTATTTCATATTCCCTAATGACATGATATTGATCAGTTTCTTGAATGTTATAGTCCATTTGGAAATTCCCTTTCATGAAGTACCTATTTGTCGGCCCATTGTATATTTACTTATTTAAAACTGATTTGTAGTAGGTTTTTATATATTTCAAATATGAGTAATATGAGTCCTTTTTCACAGATAGACATAGAGAAATATATATATATATATATATATAGCGCTAATATCTTCTCCAGAGATCTTTTGATAAACAAAAGCTTTTAATTTTAATGAAGTCAAATATATTTCTGTCTTTTCTGTTGCCTGTTGAAGAAATATTTGCCTACTTGAAGTTCATAAAAAAATTTCTCCTATGTTTTTTTTCAGATGATTTATTGTTTCAATTTTCACATTTTCATATCTGTGCCATCTTGAATGAATTTTTGTTTTTGGTATAAATCAGACAGAGTGTGGGGACTCGATTTTTTTCCAGCTCTATTCATTTTGCTCCAGCACTGCTTATTGAGCAAAGCATGATTTCTCCATTGATTGCAGTGGTTCTTCTCTTGTAAGTGAAAAGATCATATGTTTGAGTCTCTTTCAAGATTCCTGTTGCTTTTTTTGTGTATACTTGTGTATACCTCATTTTAATAAAATTACTGTGGCTTTGTAGTAAGTTTTCACCTGTGGTGATGTAAGTCCTCCATATTTGTTCTTTTCAAAAATTGTCTTGACTATCCTTCATTCTTTGCGTTGCTATACCAATTTTAGAATCAGCACGCCAATTACCACACATACACAAAAACGTCTGATGAGATTTTAAATGAGATTGCTAATGGCCAATCATGAAACTTAATACATCTCTCCGTTTATTTGGGTTTTACTTTCTCTTAGCGATGATACACACTTTTCAGTTTAGAGGTCTTGAACAATTTTTTTAGCATTATTAAAAGGTAATTGATTTTTTTATTTATTGGTATTTAATTAATTTTTGAATTGTTTGTTACTAGTATATACCAATACAAATTGGTTTTTCTATATTGACCTAATATCCAGCAACATTAATAAATTCATTTATTGTGTCTTATAATTTGTTTATGCATTCTTTTGAATTTTTATATATATAATTACATTATGTATACATAGAGTTTTACTTTTTGTTTTCCAATTGTCATAAGCTTTATTATTTTATTACTTCATTGCACTGGTTAAGAATTCCACTACTGTAATAATAAATATTAGTGGTAATAGTTAACGATCTTGTTTGACTTGTCACACAAGTAAATGGTTGATAGTTCATTATTAAGCATGATGTTAGCTTAAGGATGTTCCCATCTATTCCTAGTTGGCTGAGATTTTTAAAAATTGTATATTGGTATTGAATTTTATCAGTCTTTTTCTGTATCTAATGAGATGACCTACTGATTTTCCTCCTGAACCTTAACATGGAAAAGCACATTGATTTTCAAATTCTTGCATTCCTAGGACAAATATCATTTGGTAATGATATATTACCCTTTTAATATGTCACTGATTTAGTTAGATAATATATTTTAGAATTATTTTATCTATGTTCATGACAGCCTGTAATTTTCCTTTCTTGCAACACACTTGTCAGATTTTGGTGTCTGGGTGTACTGGCTTCACAAAACAAGTTGGGAGCATGCCAGACTCCTCTACTTATATTATGTTTGCACAAGAATGATATCACTTCTACCTTAAATATTTCAAGGGATTCATAAAGCATTTGGCCTTGAAGATTTCTTTGCAGGAAGGTTTTAAATTATATATTAATTATTTCAGTAGTTATAAAAATATGCATATTTATTTATGAGTTTATCGATTTATTAATCTTTTCTGAGTACCAATTTGACTTTATTAATTTTATCTATTACATGTCTTCTTTCTATTTTATTCACTTCTGCACTTATCTTTATGATTTTCTTCCTTATACTTTTTTGGGCTTAACTTACTGTTCTTTCTGCAACTTCTTGTTGGAAGCTTACTTTATTGATTTCATTTTCTTTTCTAATGTAAGCATCTAAAGCTATAAATTTCCCTCTAAGGATTGTCATAATTGCATTCCACCAATTTTTATTTCTGAATTGTCATTTTCATCCAATTCAAAATATTTCCTAATGTCCATCGTAATTTCTTATCTTTGCTTTTTAAATTTTGAAACTATGTTTTTAGGTGAAAAAAAATTTAGGATTGTTACATTTCTGTTGAGTTGACCTTTTAGCTTAGGAAATGTCCTTGTTTTTCTCTCATAACATTTCTTTCTTTAAATATCCTTAAAGAAATATATTTTATCTGATATCAATATAACTACATTAGCTTTCTTTTGTTAGTGTTTGCATGGTATATTTTCTTCTTTCCTCTTTTAACCTGTTCACTGCTTTATGTGTAAAGTGTGTCTCTTGCAAACAGCATGTAGTGGGTCTTTCATTATCCAATCTAACAATATTTGCTTCCAATCATAGTAGTAAAGCTATTTACATTTAACGTAATTACTCATATAGTGAGTTAAATTTCATAATGTTGCTATTTGCTTTCCATTTATTCTATTTGTTCTTTTCTCCATTTAACATCATATCCTAGAATGTCCCAGGTTTCTACATTGACACCATATATTTTTGCTTTTATGTACTCTACCATACCGCCATTGTTTTGACATTTCACAACTTATTGAATCATTAGCTATCATTTGGTTCTCCCAATAATTTTGCCATTACAGATAATCCTGCACTAAACATCTTAAATGTATCATCTGCTTTTTAATGTATTATTTCATTAGGTTTTATTTCTAAGTGAGAAATTGCTGATTTAAGGGGTAGAAATATCTTTATAGTTCTTGATACAATTTGTCACATTACTTTCCTTAGAAAACTGTTCCAATTCACAAAGTTATTAGCAGTATGTGACTGTAGTGATTTTACTACAGTCTTGTTAGCATTGTGAGTTTCTTTTTTAATTTTAAAAAAGGTTGTATAGAAGAAAACTGAAGGGGTTCCAGAATTATGGTTATCAGTGCCATTGCTGTGCGCAAACACACAGAAAAAGAGAAAGTTGTTTATGAATGAGCTCATTTCAGCCACAAGCCGGATGAAAATTCCGCTTGTTTTGCTTCTACTTTTGTATACACTTGAGCTTTGTCAGTAAATCCCTGTAAATAACTCTTGGTAAAAGAACGTATACTCATGACATAATATATAAACTGGCATATACATTATGTTTGGATCTAATAAAACTATAATTCACAAAAAAACCAAAGCAAATTTATAAAATTGGAGGGAACAAAGCAAGAGAGAGAGGAGATCTAATTGAAAACATGCTTAAAAGCAGGGTAAACGCATGTTTGTCCAAGTTACATTTAAACTGTATCATGACTAATCCCAAAATAGAGTAGCTGCCTTACTAAATTTAATGAATATTTTTTTCCTAGGTGGATGATACTATTGAGGCTCAGTGCAAAGAAACTCTTACATTTTTAATTACTTTACAGAGCACTTAAACACAACCACCCTGTAAGGCATGTATTTCTCATTGTTTCACAGAGGAGTAAATTGGGATTCTCTAGAGACAAAATGATTTACCTAAGGTCACATAAATGTTAACAAGCAGAGCAGTGACTCAAACTTATGTCTTCTGTTTCTTAAACCATTGACATTTCCACTATGTTTAGGGATTACTCTCAACAGCTGTTAAAAATTTGGTCTGCCACAGAGTGATTAGAAAAAGTTAATGAAACTGATCTATGCTTAAGTGCACATATAGTAATAACATTCATCGGGTGTCGGGCAGATGAAGGGGGAGCAGGGGATGGGTATACCCACAGCTAATGGGTGTGGTGCGCACCCCATTAGCTGGGGAATGGACACGCTTGAAGCTCTGACTCGGGTGGGGGAAGGACTATATACGTAATCTAAACATTTGTACCCCTGCAATATGCTGAAATTAAAAAAATTAAACAAAAAAAAGAAAAAGTTAATGAAAGCAACCATATTGAAGATGAAAACTTTTCAAAAGAATTAAGCCAAGAGAAAATTCTATCATCAAAATGCTATAGAAACTTAGTAAAAACCTATTTTCTTGACTTTATAGCTCTGTGATCTATGCATGGAAGTTCCAAGTCATAGGAAAAAACACACAAAATAACAACAGAAGAATCTAAAATAATAACATAGTAAAGATATCATGTATAATCAGCATTACTCAGAGTCTTCAAAATATACTGAAAATTTAGTTTTTGAAATTTAAAAAAACAATGCTGTGACATTTCATTGTAAAAGTTGGAAACTAGAAATTGGCTTTAAATAAATATATCTATCATTTGGCTATTTTTCCCCATGGAATCAAATCTCAAGTCTTTATTCAATCTATGACATATTAAATAACCTACCATCAAAAGTACAAATAGTTCAGCATGTTACTATCAGGGTCAATAAATATGAGCTGCTTTTTGAAAGCCTTTTGTGTCCACAAATAATCTCTTATTTTTTATCATCATACTATTTTAGGAAGTGGTACTTTTATTCGTATTTTCAATCATTCTCAATCATGTTGTTATAAAACGAAGCAGAATAGATAAAGCTAGATACATGAGTGTGGACCATCTCTGTCATCAATTTATCATCTTCCTTTAATAAACTTATCTGGCTCAAAACATAGAGTATTTTATAAATATATGAGATGACTCTTAAAAATATATAGAAGCAAATAGGTCTGTCCCTTCCTTTTTCCTCCTGTCTAATGTTTTAGTTCCATATTCCAGGGCAGTAAAAGGAGTCCTTTTTTAAATTATATCGGCTGACAGTGACAAGCAGTCAATCTAATTCAATTAGCTGAAACTAGATTTCTCTCCCAACAAACACCCCTTTATCTAAAGTTTGTGTTTAATGAAACAATATGTTTATGGAAAAAAAGAAAAATAGAGTGATCTTTTATTTACTCTTCAGGAGGTATTTGGGTATCGTACCCAGCATCTACGGAAAGCCCTCTGCCTTATCGCGTCCATGCTGACCTGTGGGATCCTGCAGCTGGTGTTCTACTGGAGACCCCACTGGAGGGTGTGGGCCACCTGCATCCCATGCTCCGTGCAAGAAGCAGACACTGTTTTGCTGAGGACAACAGTGCGTGCCCTTCTGTTATCTATTTCAAGTGCTGTGATCATGTCTTCTGTATGGGATCTGTGGCACAATCAGTGACTGGCGAGCATTCCAAGGGGTAGACCTTCCTCTGTTTAAAGAGTTTCCCTAGACTGAAATAGGATGTGGCAAAATTATCTCTAGAATCAGCCTGCTGTCTCTTATTTTGACCCAGGAATGAAAGGCATTTCTTTTACATTAGCCTGGAGACATTTCTACCATATCAGGCTAATTGGCAGTGTTCTTAGCCACTACATGAGCAGTGGCTGTCAATATTGAAACTCTTGGCCGGGTGCGGTGGCTCACGTCTGTAATCCTAGCTCTCTGGGAGCCTGAGGCGGGCGAATTGTTTTGAGTTCAGGAGTTCGAAACCAGCCTGAGCAAGAGCGAGACCCCGTCTCTACTAAAAATAGAAAGAAATTAATTGGACAACTAAAAATATATAGAAAAAACTAGCCAGTCATGGTGGCGCATGATTCAGCGGGTCTGTGGTGGAGCTGAGAATTTGCATTTCTAGTAAGTTCTGAGATAATGCTGACACTCTTGTTTGAAATGAAGTTTGTTCCAAACTTTAGGAACCACTGGTCTAGCACTTGGTGAGTATTTGGTTGATTGAGCACTGTGTTGAATAACACTTGAGAATTTCATAAACTGGATTGTCTTTTCTAGGATGAATTTCAAAGGTATATGAGGAAGAAGGTACTCTGCCTCAACTTATCTACACTGAAGTTTCCTGTAAGCAAGAACCCAAAAGAACCTGTGGTGGCTGACCGCCACTCTGTAATAAACCAAGCTGTAACGAAGCCAGAACTAAAAGTGAGTCATTTAAAGAGTGCAATGTTAATGACATATTTGCAGAGAAAGAATGAAATAAGTGTTTATTGAATGAAAGCTCTAAATATCACACTGTTGGGTTGGGAATGACAGCTATGAGACCCATGTGGAGACTGCATTGAACAATGCTCCCCTCTTTTGATGGGCTTCACCTTGTGAAAGGCACCTGTTCTGTCATGTTTGTGATTGCAGATACGATGCATCCAGGTGCAGAAAATCAGGTATGTTTGGAACAACTTGGAGAAGCAGTTTCAGAAAGTTGGGTAAGTATGACTTTTACTCACCACTGTATCAAGATGTAGGGGAAGAACAGTGATCTGTTGCATGCTATGAACTGAAGTGTGGTTCCTTTCCTGACCACATCCTAGGTTGCTGGAAGACAGCAACTCCTGCTATGACATCCATCACACATTTGGATTGGGTCTGACCAGTGAAGAGCAAGAGGTCAGGTAGGATTTATAGTAAATGCTGAGAGTGAACTCTTGCAGCAGAAAATGAAGTATCAAATGAGTTATCCTCAGTGCATTGTTGACATAATGCTTCATCAACTTGATATAATCCAAGTTCATTTACTGGCACCAGAGAGATATTCCAAATTATTCTCCTCTTAGGCAAACTAATTACAAAGAAAAGACTAAAAGAGCAATGCAATCAAATAAAATTTTATCTTTCTCTCAGCCTTGTAAAATAGCCTTTGTGTTATTGTTTTTTATCCCTTCCTCAAAAAATCTTGAGTAATTCCATCACCATCAGCTTCTTAATCTTCCAAATCCTTTGAGAGACAGAAAGACAATACTATTATTGCATTTTACTGTAAGAAATAGCCCTGCAGATGAGGATTTTGATGGTTCATTTACTTGTATTATTTGCCACTATATCAGCAGCACCTAGAACAGTGCCTGATTCATGGTAGGAGTTCAATAGATATTTCTAGAGTAAATGAATAAATTAATGCATTCATTGATATATTAACTAAATGACTCTAAGATGCTAAGTACTTTAAAGGAACCAGGGATCTAAAGATAAAGACTTAGTCATTGTCCCAGAGATGTTTACTGACTAGTGAGAAAGACAGAAATAGTGGCACGATCATAAGACCAGTAACTATAGATTCACATAGATTAGGAAATGCTTATGCCACTTACTAACTCACAGTGATATAGAGCCCCTGCTTCCTTCAACTATTATTTGAAGTGACAAATCCGGGTGAATCAAAAAAAAAAAAATTACAAATCTTCCCCAGAATCTTAATAATCACCTTCATTTCTTACCCTTTTGTAGGGACATTACCTGCCCAACCTTCTTTGCAGTCAGCCAGAAACACCAGTTCTCAAGCTAAGGAGCAACCTGCTGTTTAAGACATAGGTTTTGGGCTCCACCCAAATAATTCTGATGATTCTGTATAAACAAGGGGTACTTAGAGAAGAAGCTGCATTGTTAGCAAGCAAACCCCATAATTCTCATACACACCAAGTCTAAGAATTGCTGTTGATCTAAGGTTCCCTGTGCAAGAACACTTTAAAAAAATGAACCAGGTGTCTAGACCAAGACAATACTGCAAAATGCCTTAGAAATGGTATCATGATGTAAAATTTCAGATGTGATGTTGAATACATTGAAATACAGAATTTTTCAAAGTTATGAAGAACATTGGCTTAATAGCCCTAAGCACAAGATATTTACAGGATTTATCTAGGACATTTAAGAAATCTTGTTGATAGATGTATATATACTCTGACTAGAAAGCCATTTCCACAGAAAGGATTTCCCATCAACGTAGCTACCTCATGTTTGTCCTTATTTATCAAATGCAAGCTTTAATAAACATCATACATAATTAAATTTAAATCTGGTGCACACAATAAAGAACTTGACGATCTAATAAGCAAGACAAAGAGTATAGTTTCCCAAACATGATGAATAGAGGAGATAACCTACTTATAAACATGGGCGTATTTTATTTTATAGGCATGTCTGTTTGGAGGGTGCAAAGTGTAAGTAGAATGTAAAACATTTTTTCCCCTCGTTTTTTAGGATAAGACTTTTTAAAAAATTAAGTGTGATCGATTAATTGGTTGAATGATATGTAACCAATTTCCCAAATGGATTTAAGCTTGCTTGCATTAAAAAGCAAGGGTGCAAAATGGGCAACAGGAAGAGGCATCCACAAGAATATCCGATGATCAAAAGCTACAGAGTTAAATGCAAACTTTTCTGTGGGCTTCCTAGTAGCCAGGCAAAGAAAGAAAACATGACAGATTTACAAAGTTCTCACTTTTCAGTAGCAAAAGCTTATACTTTAGGCTGGAGAGATATTGTCAGAAGGCATCAGGAAGAGAGCACATAAATTGTCCAGGAGGTTCCATGTTCCTCTCTTCACTTACCATGAACTGAACTCAACTTTCCATCTTAGTGCCTATCCTAGACAGGTCCATAGACATTTGAGGTGATTCTTTTATCTCACAAGAATGGGACCCTGTGGAAAAAAACAAACCTACCCGATTCCCCATGGAGCGAAGTAGTCTTCCGCTTAGAATAGCTTTTAAGTTGAGCATCTCCTCGCCTTCTCTTTCACTCAGCCCATCCTGCTCCTGCTCCCTTTATTTAGGATCCTAAAAGTAGAAGGGCAACTTTCTGGCAGCAGAGATGGAAGGACACCCACCCCACCTGGAATTAACTCCAGTCCAATCACCTTGCCAGTGACCTAGCTCTCTGGAGGAACAAAAGCCTTCATGGATAGGGTTTGCCAGTTTCTGTGGTGAGAATACTACAACCATGGCCAACGTAAGCCACCAGTGTGACATCGCTGAGGGAGAAGTTGGGAAGAGACCCTCCTCACGGGCTCAGTGATTCTGCAGGGCCAAACTTAATTCTCAAGACTGGCCACAGCATTGAGAAAAAAGGCGTGCTTGTCAGTGCTAGAGGAAAAGGAATCCGAGTGACAGGCAGCAAAGGAAGGTGGGTTTGCCATCAACATGCAGCTCCAAGCTGGCACAGACCGTTATATGAGAAGACGGAACATCAGAAAGGAGGAAAGAAGAAATGAAAGGAAGGCAAGAGGGAGAGGGGGGTGGGGCTGCCATGGGACCCTCCTCTCTGATTCCTCAGGCCTTGGGGGAGCAGAAGTTGGGAGAGAAATCATACTGAAATGCCATGACCTTTATCCCCTTTGAAAGTTCCTCACCTAGACAGTGGCCCAATAATAGATACTCAGCCATTAGATCATTATGAATGGAAGTATCAAGGAAGGGCTGGTTGGAGGAAAGGAGAGGGGTTTCATTCATGCTTCTGGAAGCCATAACATAATCTCAGCTCTTAACATTTAGTTAAAAGCCAATGAGCTATTTAAAAATATAACATGCATATATATATATATATATATATATATAGCTTTTCTTTAAAATGCAATGCACAAAGTATTTAATACAAAATTAACTGAGATCAACATTCTCTTTCTTAATAAATTGGAATTATCAGACCCACAGTTCTATGAGTCTGGTCCCATTTAAAGTATGAAAATGCCTTGTTTCAGAGCCGAACCCTACGCAAGACCCATAAGCCTAAATCCAGAATCTCCCTGATTAGATCCTGCCCTGAGTTTCTTTGCACCTCCACCGCTACTCCTGATGCCTTCCTAGTCCCTTTCCTATGGACTCTCATGTCCGGAAACTCTCAGGGTACTTCCGCAAAAAGCTGACTAGAAGTGCCTCACTTAGCACATACAGAAGGCAGAAGGTCCTGAGAGAGCCCTGCTTTTCCTGAGGCTGTCAGGAAACACGTGATTTAGGAAATGAAAGAAATGGACAGGCCACAAATGAGGACTAATGTGAAAAACTAAAATGACTTTTATGTCATTTGTAAAATGGAGCTTCTCTGTATAAATGTTTTGTTCAAGTACACAAGTAGGTTCAAGCACTGTTGAAATAGAGAGTTTGTTCCTTTCAGAAAGCAATTTCTCAAAACATAACAATCTTCTTATTTTTTAATGGGGAGGGCTCTTAGAGTAACCCACTTTTTATATCACACAACCATATCTAAATCTCAAAGCTTGGATGCCATATTTTTGGTCTCCCTCCCTTTATAAAGCAGGACTGTTCAGACCAGGGGATTGCTTAGGAGAATCACATGGGAACCTTCTCAAATTCTACATGTCTAGTTCCAGAAAATTCCAAATCCTGGAAGTGGATTATGCCAGGATCTCCTGGCTTGACTAGAAAACTATAGTCATCCAACCCTGCCGGAGACCCTGTCGGAGGCTTAGCAGAAAGGAAGCAGTGAAGAAAATCGACGGTGGTCATGCGTAGTTTGAAAAAGCTCACCAGTAATTCTAGGTGCTCCTCCTTCCTCCTCGAGGGCTCTCACTCTAGTCTTCCCCACCTGGAGCCTGAAGTGCCTTCCACTCAACATACTCCCAACAGTTATCTGGTGAATAAATTGGTAAATGAATGCAAGAATGAACAAACAAGCAAAATGAAAAGCAACATGGACTACTCCTGAAAGAAACTACTCCTAGTCATTCACATTTGGTTTTTCAGAAATAAATACATTTCAGCAGATTTGCTGTTATCTCCAGGCTGGAGGAAACCTCAGGGATCTCTCAGGTTCAGGCCATAGTCAACGCAGAAATCCCCTCCACAAGTTCCCTGTTGAGAAATTGTTCAACTTCTTCTGGAGAGGGACCACCTACCTCCAAAACAACTATTCCCCTAATGAATAATGAGAAATTTTAGGCAAGTCTGCTTAATTTTATTTAGCCTATGTTGTTCTGTGAGGCCGCCTAGAACAATTCCAGGACTTCTTTTGCCTGCCAGCTTGTTGGATTCTTAGTCAGGGAATGTAATCTCTCTTGTTCCTTGGGTCTTTTCTCATGTGAACCAGCTTCAAGTCTCATATTTCTGCTGCTTGCTCAGCCATTGGTAACACCCCTGAAAATTCTGCTTGGCCTGTGCTGAGATTGATAGGTACATGATCCCTAAGCACACACTAGCTTTTGGCAAGAGACAGTAGAAAAGAGGAAGCAGAAAAGGGCTTGCCCAGTTGTGATTTAAACATGGCCCAGATAAACCCTAAAGAGGATAATCTACGGCAAATGTTGATCCACTAGACCCCAGTCTTCGTGGCATCTGAGCTGTTCTCTCTCAACGGTAGTATCAGAAACCATCGCAGCAAGCAGGGAGAGCCAGAGAGCATCAGGCCCTAGGCTTGCTTTCTAAACTGGCTTCCCACAGTCTGCGTGCAGCTCCAACTATGGGTCACAAAGACCCTCATTAATTATTTCCACTATTTAGGGAGCATTCTCTGTGTCAGACACTGTGTTCCAGAGTTAAAAACTCCATTCTTGCCTTTAAAGAGGCTCTAGAAAATCTGAGGAGAAAAACATGTAAATATATGTTATAATTCAGTGAAGTAAGTACTGTTACCAAGAAAGGGTTGTTGGAAGAGAGAAAAATACAGTTAATTATGCTGGAGGGAATAAGACTTCAAAGATAGGTGCCATTTATTGAGAACTTGTCATGTCCTAGGCACCTGTGCTAAATGCTTTACATATTTATCTCATACACTGCTGGATAGCAATTTTATTAGAATGTTTTATCAAACCCACTGTAAAGATGAGATAACCGAGGCTCAGCCCTCATTCAACTATCCATTCACTCATTCAACACATAATTCTTGAGTGTATTTTATGTATTAGGTCCTGTTTTAGACATTTAGGATATAGGAATGTCTTCTGGAAGCCTATATTACAGTGGAGGATACAGTTCACTATCTGAATGCTTTTTAACATGTAAGAAAAGAGGTGTAATCTTAGGTAATCATATAGGTAAGTTTAAGGAGATAAGGAGAATCTGTGTTGGCAGTTGAGGTAGCTGTTGTTAACAGCTTTGCTAGGGAAAGCCCCAGTAAGGAGGTGCTGTGTGAGAGATCTTTGGTCTCACTCCAGTATAACAGAGAGCTGAGTTCAAGTTTGTATGATTTCTGTGAGACCAAAGATCCCTCATGCAGGTTCTCCCTGTTGGTGCTTGCTGAGGCTGGGTTGTGAAGTGGAGTCACAGAGACCATGGTCTGAAGCCCGGTTCTGCCTCTTTTGAGCCCTGAGACTCTGGGAAAGCTGCTTAGTTTATTGGAACATCAGTTTTCCTTATAATAGATGATAATATGAAATCTCATAGGGATACAGTGATGATTAACGGAGTTAATGCATGAAGGCTAAGTGCAGTTTCTGACACTCCCATTTCTGTTTTAAAGTTATATTGTCGTGATTGATATTAGATGTGTGTTCCTTTGGCTAAACACCCGCACTGAATAGTTTTCCTATTGGTAAACTGAGGATATTAGTCCTTTCCCTTGGACTATTGTGAGGGATCAAATGAATCTTTTGTAGGAACTTTGTAAATTGTAAAATACTTCAAAACATGAAGACTTTTTATTGTGATGTATTTATGTATTTCACCTTGTATGTAATGTACACATTTACAAGGTGTTGGCCGTGAAGAACATACATCATCTTCCAGTTCATTTGCTCATTCATTCGCATATTTATTCAGTTTATGCACTAAGGGCCTGTCCTAGGTGCTGCTTTAGGATTATGTTTCAAAAGAACTTGCACATTATGTTTTAATTGAAGCCACAAAATCTCTAAAGAGTAGAGGTGACTTCTGCTTAGTCTGGCCTGTACTCACTTATCACTGAGCTTGTAAGTCTGACACTAATGGATGGATGGTCTATCTCCTGCAGAAGATTGGTGTGTGGGCCCAATGCCATTGAGGTTGAAATTCAACCCATACTGAAGCTGCTCGTTAAACAGGTAACTAACTGATTTCCTTTTGAAAAACAATTATTTCTGCCCCTTATTTCTTACTTCCTAGTACTCAGGGGACTAGTACACAGCACATAAATACTTTGATGGGAATGAAATCTTGCTTAATGCAACTTCTTTTTGTTATTGGTTCCTTGATTTTAGTTGATACTTTTTCTGTCTATGAGGTTGTTTTTCTTATTTCCATAAATATAGATATATTTTTTCCAAGATTTCTAACTAGTCCTTTTCAATAACCACTTATTTTAAATTCAAATCCACTTTAAGACCCCTTCCCAGTGTGAGGACCAAATTTCTCTTTCATGATCTCTTATTTGTTAGTTTTGTTTTCTTAAGTTTTTGATGGTAGTTTTGGTGGCAGTGGAGAGGTTGTTTACTCAGCTCAAGCTGCTGTAACAAAATATCATAGATTGGTTAGCTTCAATGACAAATATTTGGTTTTCACAGTTTTGGAGATTGGGAAGTCCAAGATCAAAGTCCTTGCATATATGATTCCTGGCTTGCAGACCACCAAAACTTCTGTGTTCTCACATGAGAAAGAAAGCTCTGGTCTCTTTCTCTTCTTATAAGGACACTGATCCCATCATGGGGGCTCCACCCTCATGACCTCATCTAAATCAAATTACCTTCCAAAGGCTCCACCTCCAAATGCCATCACATTGGGGATTAGGGCTTCAACGTAAGAATTTGGGGGAACACATTTAGTCTATATCATGGAACAATTTTATTACTTCTATGATTTCCGAGGATTTGAAACATATTATTTGGTCTTTTTCAAATTGCTATATTATTTTTATTTTCTTGGGAGTAACTTCTTCCTTTGTTAGTGTTTTGGTTTTGCTTTTTTTTTTTTTTATAATATTTCCCTTGTGTGCTTCGAAGTTATTGTTTTTTTGTACACTTACCTTAAGTGAGACATTCTCCCTCTCCATTTTTATTTTTCTCCCTGAGCTGCTGTCCCTCTTTGATGACTTTGTATTTGCCTCCAGCTGGTCCCATGGGGACCTTGGTTCAGAATCAGGCCTGTATTGGAGGTTTGAGTCCCTGTCCGTCAGGGATTTTTCAGATGCAGGCCCTGAGCCAACTTGGCCCAGGTCACAGTTGTCCTGTGGACTCTGTTCTGTTCTCTCCCATTGCATCCTTGGCTGGCGAGCCATCGCAGATTGTGACTTTGCTCAGCCTCTACTCTGAGACAGGAAACACACTGCTGCCCCTGTTTTCCATCATAAGCCCAGGGGGGCACTTTCTGTCTCTACTCTCCCTAGAAATGAGCTCCTATCTGTTGCTATCTATCCCTTGTCTGGAACCCACTAGGTAGATGATGTTGGTCCCTACTCAATGCTGCATGTTTCTAGTGTCTTCTTTTTTTAAAAAAATTATTTTTTATTTCAAAATATTAAGGTAGTACAGATGTTCTTATTACGTGGATACCTAATATAAAGCTTAAGTTGGAGCTTTCAGTGTGCCCATCACCAGAATAATGTTCATTGTACCTGATAGGTAAGTTTTTACTCCTCATCCCTTCCCACTCTGCCCCCTTCTTGTTTTCCAATGTCCTTTACACCTCTTTGTGCATATGTGTGCCCATCGTTTAGCTCTCAATTATGAGAGAATACATGTGGTGTTTGTTTTCCATTCCTGAGATACTCCACTTAGGATAATGGTCTCCAGTTCCATTCAAGTTACTACAAAAGGCATTATTTCATTCTTTTTTATAACTTATTAATACTTCATGGTATATATATATACCACATTTTATTTATCCATTCATGAATTGAAGGGCACTTAGGTTGATTTCACATTTTTGCAATTATGAATTGTGCTGAGATAAACATTTGAGTGCAGGTGTCTTTTTGATAAAATGACTTCTTTTCCTTTAGGTAGATACCCAGTAGCGGGATTGCTAGTTCAAATGATAGGTCTACATTTATTTCTTTGAGGAACCTCCGTAGTGTTTTCCATAGATGCTGCACTAACCTGCAGTCCCAACAATAGTGTATAAGCAATCCTATCTCTCTGTATCCATGCCAGCATCTATTGTTTTTTCACTTTTTAATAATGACTACTCTGACAGGGATAAGGTGGTATCTCATTGTCATTTTAATTTGCATTTCCCTGACGATTAGTGATGTCGAACATTTTTTTCATATGGTTTTGGCCATTTGTCTATCTTCTTTTGAAAGACTTCTGTTCATATCTTTTGCCCCTTTTTAATGAAGTTGTTTGTTTATTTCTTCCTGATTCATTACAGTTCCTTATAGATTCTAGATTTTAGTCCTTTATTGGATGAATAGTTTGCAAATATTTTCTCCCATTCTGTAGGTTGTCTATTTGCTCTGCTGATTATTTCCTTTGCTGTGCAGAATCTTTTTAATTTAATAAAGACCCATTTATTTATTTTTATTGTTGCTGTATTTACCTTTGGGGTCTTAGTCATAAATTCTTTGCTTAGACTGATATCAAGAAGAGTTTCCCCTGCATTTTCTTCTAGCATTGTTATGGTTTCATGCATTATATTTAAGTCTTTTATCTGTCTTGCATTAACTTTTGTATATGGCAAGAGGTACAAGTCCTGTTCATTCTTCTGCATGTGGCTATCCAGTTTTCCCAGCAGCATGTATTGAATAGAGCTTCCTTTCCCCGGTGTATGTTGTTGTCTGCTTTGTCAAAAATCTATTGGTTGTAGGTGGATGATTTTATTTCTGATGTCTCTGTTCTGTTCCATTGGTCTATGTCTCCATTTTTGTGCCAATACCATGCCGTTTGGGTTACTATAGCTTTGTAGTATAATTTGAAGTCAAGTCATGTGATACCTCCAGATTTGTTATTTTTGCTTAAGATTGTATTGGCTATTCGGGCTCTTTTTGGATTGCAAATGAAGCATACGATTATGTTTTCTAGATCTGTGAAATATGATGTTGGTATTTTGATGGGGATTGCATTGAATCTATAAATAGCTTTAGGTAATATGGACATTTTAACAATGTTGATTGTACCTATCTATGAGGATGAGATATTTTCCCATTTGTTTGTATCATCTATGATTTCTTTCATCATTGTTTTATAGTTCTCTTTGTAGAGATCTTTTACTTCTTTGGTTAAGTATATTCCTAGATATTTTATTTTCTTTGCGGTATTATAAATGGTATTGAGTCCTTGATTTTACTCTCAGAGTGCCTATTGCTAGTATATAGAAATGCTATGGATTTTTGAACATTGATTTTGTAACCTGAGACTTTGCTGGATATATTTATCAATTCTAAGAGTCTTTTGGTGGAATCTTTAGGATTTTCTAGATATAAGATTATATCATTGGCAAAGAGGGATAGGATAGTTTGACTTCCTCTTTCCTGATTTGGATGCCCTTGATTTCTTTCTCTTGCCTGATTGCTCTAGCAAGGACTTCCAGTTCTGTGTTGAATAGAAGTGGTGACAATGGACACTCTTGTCTTATCTTATTCTAGTTCTTAGGGGGAATGTTTTCAATGTTTCCCCATTCAGTATAATGTTGGCTATGGGTTTGTCATAAATGGTTTTTATAATTTTTAGGTATTTCCTTCTATGTCTAGTTTGTTGAGAGTTTTTATCAAATACTTTTCAGGATCTATTGATATGATCATATGGTGTATTTGTTTTTATTTCTGTTTATGTGGTGAATCACATTTATTGATTTGCATGTGTTAAACCATGCTTGCATGCCCAGAATGAAACCCACTTAATCCTGGTGAATTATCTTTTCAATGTGCTGTTGAATTCAGTTCGCCAATATTTTGTTGAGTATTTTTGCGTCTGTGTTCATAAGAGACGTTGGTCTGTAGTTTTCTTTTTGCTGTTGTTGTGTCCTTTCCTGACCTTGGTATCAAGGTGATACTGGCTTTATTGAATTTGTTAGGGAAGATGCTATGTAATAATTTCTGTAGTATAGGTATCAGTTCTTCTTTGAAGTTCTGGTAGAATTTGGGTGTGAATCAGTCTGGTCTGGGACTTTTATTGTCGAGAGATTCTTTATTACTGCTTTAATCTCACTACTCATTATCGGCCTGTTCAGAATTTTTATTTATTCCTGATTCAGGTTTGGGAGGTTTTGTGTTTCCTCTACATCAGCAGTCCCCAAACTTTTTGGCACCAGGGACTATTTTCATGTAAGACAATTTTTCTGTGGACTGGGGAGCGAGGGGATGGTTTCGGGATGATTCAAGTGCATTACATTTATTGTGAGCTTTATTTCTATTATTATTGCATTGTAATATATAATGAAATAATTACACAACTCATCGTAGGTTGGGGACCCCTGCTCTACATTTTCTAGTTTGTATGCATAGAAGTTTTGGTAGTATTCACGAATGATATTTTGTATTTCTGTGGAATCAGTTGTAATGACTCCTTTTTCATTTCTGATTGTTCTTATCTGAGTCCTTTCTCTTCCATTTCCGATTGATCTGCCTAGTGGTCTATTGATTTTGTGTATCTTTTCAAAGAACCAACTTTTTGTTTTGTTGATCCTTTGTTTTTGTTTGTTTGTTTTTTGGTTTCCATTTCAGTTAGTTCTGCTCTGTGCTGTGTTATTTCTTTTCTTCTGCTGACTTTGGGTTTGGTTTGTTCTTCTTTTTCTAGTTCCTTGAGATGTAACATTAGGTTGTTAATTTGTGAACTTTCTGTCTTTTTGATGTAGGCATTTAAGGCATTGAAATTTCCCCTTACAATTTCTTTTACTGTACCCCATAGATTTTGAAAACTTACGTCTCCTTTGTGGTTCAGTTTGATTTTATTTCCATTTTAATTTCCTCGTTGACCCACAGATCATTCAGCAGGAAGTTATTTAAGATCCATAACTTTGTGTAGATTTGAGTGATTCTCTTAAATAAGGTACATGGTATGATTTTAATTTTTTTTAATTTGCTGAGACTTGTTTTGTGGCCTAAGATATGATCAGTATTGGAAAATTGTGCTGATGTGCTGATGTCCCATGTGCCAATGAGAAGAATGTATATTCAGTAGTTTTTGGGTAGAATGTTCTGTAAATGTCTGTTAGGTCTATTTGTTCTAGAGTATTGTTTACATTCAATGTTTATTTATTTTCTGTTTGGATGATCTGTCCAGTTCTGTCAGTGGGGTGTTGAAGTCCCTGGCCATTATGATCCTGCTATTTATCTCTTTGCTTAGATCTAGTAGGGTTTGCTTTGTGAATCTGGGAACTCCTGTGTTAGGTGCGTACATATTTAGGATTATGTCTTCTTGTTGACTTGCTCCCTTTATCATTATAAAATGACCGTCTTCGTCCTCCTTTACATTGTTGATTTAAAGTCTATCTTATCTCATATGAGAATGGTTATACCTGCTCGCTTTTGGTTTCCATTCATGTGGAATATTTTTTTCCATCTTTTTATCTTGAGTCCATGTGAGTCCTTGTGAGTTAGATGTATTTCTTGGAGACAGAAAATGCATGGTGTATGTTTTTTCATCTATTCAGCCAGTCTATATCTTTTAAGTGGGGGTTTCAGATTGCTGATGCTCAGTGTTGGTATTAATATTTGGAATACTGTTCTGTTCATCATGTTTGATTAAACCTGTTATTTTGTTTTCCCTCTTATGCTAGTATTTTATTAGAGCCATAAGTTTTAAATTTCAGGTGTTTTTACTCTGGTGGATATCTATTGTGCTGTTCTATGTATAATGTAGTTTTGAGTACTTTGCATAGGGCAAGTCTAGTAGTGTCAAATTCCCTTAATGTTTGCTTGTCTGGAAAAGTCTTTATTTCTCCATCAATTATGAAATTTAGTTTCGTGGAATCCAAAATTCTTGGCTGGAAGTTATTCTGTTTAGGAAGACTAAAAATGAGGCCCCAGTGCCTCCTGGCTCATAAGGTCTCTGCTAAGAAATCTGCTGTTAGCCTAATGGATTTTCTTTTGTAGGTTGGTTGTTGCTTTTGCCTTGCAGCTTTTAGAATTTTCTCTTTAAGTTTGACTTTAACCAGGTTGATCATTGTGTGTCTTGGAGATGTCCTATTTGCTGTGAATCTTCCTGATGTTTGATGACCACCTCGTATCTGAATATCTGAATCTCTGGTGATACCAGGGAAGTTTTCCTCAATAATTCCCTCAAATAAATTTTCCATGCCTTTCACTTTCTCTTGTTCTCTCTCAGGGATGCCTGTAATTTTTATATTGGCTCTCTTTGCATAGTCCCATACTTCTCTGAGTGATTGTTCATTCTTCTTTATTCTTTTTTCTGCATCTTTGACTGACTTGGTTAGTTCAATAGCCTTGTCTTCGAGTCCCAAAATTCTTTCTTCTGTTTGGTCTAGCCTGTTGTTGAGGCTTTCTACTGTACTGAAATTTCCTAAATGACTCTTTCATTTATTTAAGTTCTGTTATATCTTATCTTATGTTGTCTATCTCTGTAGTGAGTTTTTCATTTTTTTCATTCATGTCTTGAAACTTTTTTTGGCTTGTTTGTGTTGGTTTTCAACTTTCTCTTCAATCCCATTCATCTTATTTGCAATCCATATTCTGAATTCCATCTCTGACATTTTAGCAATTTCTTGTAGGTTGGGGTCCATTGCTGGAGACCTATTGTGATTTTGGGGGGTGAGAGTTTGAAATGGTTTGTTTTTTCATGTTGCCAGAGTTCTTATTCTGATTCCTTCTCATCTGAAATCTCTTCTTTTTGCTGAAGACAAATAAACTTACAGTGCACCTATTCTCCTCCTCTGGGAACTCTCCTACTTAGTGCAAATAAGGAGAGGCCCCTGGATGGCAGGCTGGTGTCCTACTCTAGAGGATTGACCTGTCCTGAGATGGGTGGATGCACTATGAGTGCTTAACACTGTTGCTCTCCTGTGTCTACTGACTCATCATTCCCCTATGTTTGTCACTGGCAGTTCCCACATTTCAGAGTGCGTGAATGCTCCACCTAGTTCTGTCAGCAGTGGCAATTGTCAGCCAAAGCCAGCTTGAGAGCTGCTCTACTCAAATCTGCAGGCAGCATTGTTTGTCAGCCTGTGCCACTCTGAGCGCAGCCCCATCCAAGCCAGTGGGTGGCAGTGATTGTCTGCCCAGGCTTGGGAACTGCCCTGATCAGATCCAAGAGTTGCTCCATGTGGCTTGAGTGTAGTCCCACTTGCACTCTCCAGCAGCAACAATTGAGAGCCTGCACCGGCTTGAGGGTTGCCCACTCAGATCCACAGACTGCAGCTTTTGCCCACTGTGTGCAGGCTTGAGTGCAACTCTGCTCACCCCTCTGCCCATCTACTTGTCGGACCACTCGGGCTTGAGAGCTGCTGCATTTGGATCCTCTTCTAGTTTCTGTCTAACCCGTGAAGATATTTATTTTGGTTTCAAGCATGGCCATACCTTTTTAATATTAAATTTTTAAAAAATCTACCATGTCCTGTGTCTGGAGCAGGAAACAGGCTGCTTTTAACTTTATACTTTAGAGTACTTTTAAGTTTACAGCAAAATTGAGCAGAAGGTACCGAGATTTCCCATATATCCTCTGCCCCTACAAACACATAACCTCCCCAACTATCAAAAAGCTGGAGGATTTTTAAACTTCTTATTCAAGTACATTTTCATATTGCCAAAGATTCTCCTGGTATCAATGTGATCTATTTTGACAAATGTGTTAGTATTTTCTGTCATCCGCTTACTAGGCCTTTAGTAGGGAAAAAGCAAGTAAAACTACTTCTTCACATTTGATTTCAAAATAATATTGAATTAGGGAGCTAAATTAATTAGGATGTTGTTTCTTGTACAAGAAGTATTTAACCAATTTTCTACAGGATTTATATAAACTCAAAATCATATTATCATTCATGCATAATCTACAATTAAAGCATTTTAGGATAAGCAAGCAAAAAAGCTGTAATTTGTAAGTAAAACAGTTGGGATGGAAATAATAAGAAACTTTAAGGAACAAATTCTTTTTTAAGGTACAAGATATATCCAAGGATTTAAGAAACCCTTCAGATACAGCCTACTAACTTATTAACCAGATATTATTTTTAGGAATAAAGTTGAATTTTATTTAATGTATTAGGAAATTATAGAAAATAGAGATTTAAAAAAGTATACCACTGGTTTTAGCCAATATTTCATCTAATTTGTAAGGGTCATAAAGGGCAGTTCCTCAAGAAAAGAGTCCTTGCTTTGTTCCAATGGACTTTTTAATTTACGCCATGCATGTATGCCATGTGACCTTTCTCTGGCTTCTCAGGTTTGCCCTCTTTCTGCTATAATTATTAATAATGGAGTCAGCAGGAACAAAATGTGGAAAATGAAGGAAATAAAAAATGCAGAAGATATTCTCAAGAGACCAAGATGTATGTGTGTATGTATACACACACACACACACACACACACACACACAGATGCCTAGCTTTGTGGCTGATGTTACCTTCTGCCCATTATTTGCCCTGCAGCCTCGAGGAAGGCATTTCTCTACGGTATGCCTCCTTGTTCAAGGGAAGGGCCATATTAACTTGACTGCTTCTCAGCAGATTTTGCTAAGACCTGTGACATAAAGAATATGTTATTTTCAAATGACTTGGATAAAAGTAGAATCTTTCATTTTCATTGCACAACGTTACTAAATCTGCAGCATGTAATTATGTGAAAAACAAACCTACAATAAAACTGTTTAAAATTGAAATTCATTTTTAAAAGAGACTGAATCCTGTGTCTCTTCCATTATGGGTAAATCTGTTTGAGAAGGTAAATTGTTGGATTTTGTTATTGGTAAAATATTTTTGAAATTAATAAAAAAGAATTATCAGTCTGTAGGCATGGCTCTGGATGCTTAAAATAATTTTGCTTCCACTATAACACATTCTATGTGCTTGACATTGTCTCTACCCAAATTAATGGAGTTCTAAGTGAATTCTTAAATATTAGAGGTTTTTCTATGTTGTAAAAAATGTAGAAAGATTTTATAAAGCAATGACATTTTATTGATTGCTACTAAGGTCCATGCAAGTGATCCAAATGCTATTTTTGTACCTGCAGGTTTTAAATCCATTCTATGTGCTCCAAGCCTTCACCCTAACTTTGTGGCTGTCTCAAGGTTACATAGAATACTCGGTGGCCATCATCATTTTGTCTGTTATCTCCATTGTCTTAAGTGTGTATGATTTACGACAGGTAAGAGCTAAAATCACAGCTGGATTCTACTTAGCTTCTGGCTAAAGAAGCAAAGCCTATGGAATTTCCACTGAGAGCAAGGAGTTGCTTTATCAAACATAAGTCATAACGAAGCAAAAACAGAAAAAAAGGTTAACAAATGTGGGATCTCAGAAAGAAGGCTTCAGAAATAGCAGGTAGATTTAAATGTCTCTGCAAACTCTGATTATCAGATGAAGGTTTCAGAGAATACTGTGTTTAGAAGAACCCCAAGGCTATGACTGAATATGGTGGAAAAGAACACTGTGATGGATGAATGATGTCAGTTATAATTTTAGGAGTACGGAGGGGTAGCATCTCAATTGTGTGGATTAATCAAGGCATTATGCCCCTTAGAACATTTCCACATACTTCCCATGACTTAAATACTTTCCTTGTGCTATACTTTTCCCATCTAATTTCTTTTTGACAAATTTCAGTCTCCCTCTTAAAATTCCTTTATAACGTCTATTTCTTCATTTGGAATTCAGGTATACCTTTCTCTATGGAAACCTAAAAGAAATACAGAAATTGCTGTTTAGAAGTTAGGAGAAGGGTTGAAGAAAAAATTAGGTTTGATTCTATATTGCATAGGACAGTGTTTTAGCAAGAGAATTACCTGATCACACTGTCTGGGGGATGGGCATGCTTGTAGCTCTGGGCGATGCAAAGGCAATTTATGTAACCAAAGCGTTTGTACCACTGTAATACTCTGAAATAAAAAAAAAAATTAAAATACAATTTAAAAAGGAGAATTACCTGAGATTTCTCAGCTTCTGATCTTTTAAGTAATACCCAGGGTAATAACAGAAATATACATTTTTAAAAAGTTACGTTAACAGGTGATCATTATACATTCTAAAGGCTTAAGAGCTATCTTTGTAGGGGAATTCGCCAAAGGATAAATTCAAACACCAAGATCCCAAATACATGTATCTATTTATTAATGTCATCAGCAGCTCAACATATTTTTTCACTTTTTTTACTCTATTAGGTGAGCACATGTATACAAGTTTATATGGAAGTTTATGCATTTATTATTTTTTAATATTAAAATGGGATTTTACTATGCACATTAATCTGGAAATTTCATGTTTTGCTTTACTATACATATAATGGCAATCTACTAAGTAAATAAATAATTAAAAATCATGTTTAAAAATAATGGTATAGTATTTCATGGTATATCATAATTTTTCAGCCATTCTATTATTTATGGAAAGTAAGATTATTTTCCCCCAATTTTTGCCACCACAAACAATGTTGAATTAAACATAACTGCAGTATAGGCATGTCCTTATATATTAATATTTGCATGATTTTTAGCATAGCAACCAAAAGCCAGGTTGCTCAATCAAAGAATATGGCGTATGTATACTTTGGACTTTAATAGATACTGCTATATTATTTTCCCCAAATGTAATAATTCCTTTATTAATAGCAACATATAGCAGTATTAACTTCCTCAGATCTTCACCAAAATCTGGTGTTATATATTAATATTTATAATTTTTTAGTCTAATAACTTTTTAAAACTGGGACTCATTGATTTTTTTTAATGAATTTTTTCTTTTTTTTTTTTAATTTCAGCATATTATGAGAGTATAGATGTTTAAGTTACGTATGTTGCCCTTGCCCCCCCCCCAACCCCTCTAAGTCCAAGTTTCAAATATGTCCATCCTTCGGGTGGTGCGCATTGCACTCTTTGTGTATGCATATACCCATCCCCTTCTCATTGATGTTTTAATTTACATTTTCCTGATTACCAGTGAGAGTAGAAATTTTTTCTTTTGTCTAATAGAGTTTTCCATCTTTATTTTATGTTAATGGCCTCTTTATATCCATCATATATATGAAAAAGTTTTATTTTTTGTCTATCTTTTTTCTCTTGACCTTGACTTTTGCCATATATTAAAAATTATGTAGAGTTAAATTGTTTCTCTTTTCTTTTATGGTTTCTGCGTTTTCTTTTTGCTTATGTTCTCCCCTTCCAAAGTTAGTAATCCCTGGTTTTTCAAGTTTTAATTTGCTTAATGTTTATTTTAAAATCCTTAATGGAATTTAAACATTCAGATTCTTCATCTTAACAGAATCTCTAAATTTATTTTGCTCAAAATAAGGGCTAACATGGGAACTTCAGGCTTGATGACAGTATTACAAAGGATTTCTTTAAAAAGAAGAAAAGGAATTAGAGGACAAACACTAATCTCATTAGCAGCTAGTATTTGTTAACAAAAGCCTATCTGACCCAACCTGTAAAGCATCTTGTAACACTATACAAAGTGGGCCAGTTTCCTGAAACTATATATGCAGTTTAAATCACAAGTGCTCAACAATCAATATCGGTGGAACAATTTACAAGTTACAATAGGTGCCCACATCCATAATGTAGGTGTCTGTGTGGGGCGTGACAAATTGTAAAATGAAACCCATACAATTTTTATCTCCACCAGGGAAGTGGAGTGACTTGCTCACACTCACCCGGTGACAGTGGCCATAGACTCTAGCCCCAAGTTTTCTGACTCCAAGTACCACACACTGTCCCACTGAGTGCAATCTCAAAGTGACCCAGGAACTTCTTGGAGGAGTAAGATTTGGGGAAGATGTTTGGCAGGAATGCCCTCCACAGATTATTCTATCGAGCTATATTGAAGATCATTATTTCACTGAATTAGAGACTTTAGTTAAACAAACACAGGTTTTTGAACATTGTAAGAGGGAAGTGTTTGTAGGAGCGGAATAAGGTATCTTCCTTCATTGACTCTGGTCTGAAATGCCGCACAGAGAGAGCTTATCTTTCCTAAGCCAAGAAGCACTATCAAAGAAGTCCCTTTCTAACGAATTTGCTGCAGGTATGAGTGCAAACCTTGGCACTCAATTGTATTTACATTGAACTGTATTTGCATAGCCCATTGCTGGGCTCCACGGGAGGCTGCTCTACTAGAAATGGCACTGAGGGTATCTGGTCCATAGTGCTTTTCCTTCAGTCATGACTGAGTTGGGCTCAAGAGGCACCTGAGTTAATGCCCTCATTACTCATCTCTGGAGGAAACCACAGCAAACACAAGGACATGCAGCAACAGATGCTGAATAATAACAATATGCAAATTAGTCTTGGAAACTGATCCTGGTCCCACTGAACAGACACTGAAGAGACCGGAGGGGGCCTAATGAAAATCAGGCAATGAGCTTCGCAGTCATGGCCAGCATGGCAGCACTTGCCTTCTCCTAGCTAGTGGGTTGTCATAGAAACCTGTGTTTGTACAGTTTCTGAGTGCATTAACTCAAAGAGGGTGCTTACATTATCCTATTCCAGTGTTGTTGGGAAGAGTAGAATAATTCAGTTCTATTAAATACATATTTGATGAAGGCCTACTATGGGGGATCCACTGAATAATGTACACGGCACCTTTCTTCTGTGAACTGCCTGACCCACAAGGGGAGACCTGAGCAGACAATAGCTGTAATGGAATGTGATCAGTACACAGTGGAAACACGGACAGCAGAACAATGAATTCTTCCTGGGAATCGGAGGGACTAATGGAGTGGAGGTGACATTTGAACAGGCCTTTATGTGAAGGATTAGAGAGTTTGCTCATAGAAAACCGAAGTGGGCATTCCAGGGAGTAGTTTGAGCAAAGGCATGGAAGCTCCGCGGCAGGTTACACAGAATGCTAAGTCTGATAAACGAATCTAGCTTTACAGCATAATGAGTCTTGAGAATCACAGTCAAGTGTTATTAACTCATACTTCACCAAGTCTAAATGGGTTGATTATCATCCTCTTATGCTAGGCTAAATTTATTTGTGGTATTGTCTAAAAGAGTTTGCTAAGCAAGAAAATAACTTAAAGAAATTTAGAAGAAGGATGTTTATCTTCCTAAAGGGAAAAAAAAAGCTGTTTTCAAACACTAGAAGTACATATTCATCAACAGAAAAGGCCTTACAGTCAGATGAAACGAGATTTGATTGTCAGTCTTAATACTTAGGAAGTAACTGATTGTTACTTTAACATTTTCAATCCCAATTTTTGTTTTTTATTTTTGTATGTATGTTTGAGATGACATTTTCATCATAGAAATATTTTGTGGATTAAAAAAAATCAAACACTATATTCCAAGTGCCTGGCATATGGTAGTTGCTTAATGTTTTAAATTATTTAAAAATAATAGTAATTTGAGTCATTTATATACCTTGTGTGCTTCTATGAAGCCTTGAGTGTTTTGGATAAATCTCTGATATGCAAAATAAATCAGTATCATATTATTTTAGAGCTTGAAGGGAACTTAAAAATGATCCATTTCAATGCCATCTCTTTACAGAGGAAAAAACTCATGTGTAAGGTGAAATTTCTTATGTGTGTACATTACCTGGCTGGTTAGTTGGTAAGCCTGACCTACAACTCAGAAATCCTAGTGTTCTTGCCACAGAACCATGGCTATCTTTCTCACTATTATCCATCATTAAGATGAAGGCCCCAACAGTGAAGCCTCAGGAAGTCACATTAGAGCAATGAATATGTACTAAACAGTAATATCATTTCTTCCACTCAATTGGTCCAAATTATTGAAGCTTAGCTTTTTATGCAAAACTAAAGTAAATAACAAAATTTTCCATATGAATATTAATAGTGATTTCATTGCGTTCTCTCAGGGGGAAAGTTGCATAATTGCGTGTAATGCTCGTCTTAGCCTGGTGACACTTGCAACGTTAAAAACCATCAAAAGAACAGATCAAAATAATATAACATCTAAAAGAAAAACATTTTATATTTGAATTAGGTTAAGCTGAATTTAAGTATTGTTGACAGTACTGAAACCCTCTTCTACCAGAGGCATCCAAATAACTGACATCCCTACGGAAAGAGACAACTCTTCCTGGGGCTCCTCAGCCCCGCCCCAGCCAGCCCAGTGTCAAGCTCTCTCTGGCTGGTGGCTCCCCGAAAGTCTGTATGAGGAACCGTGTGGATGAAATCCCCGCTCGCCTCCGCCTCCCCAGGAGATGATGCCTGCAATTCTCTGGGCTCTTCTCATTTCCTCTGCTTTTCACAGAATCATATCTCAATAAATTCTACCTCAAGCAAGTTTTCCCAGTCAATGTGCTCCCACAACTGTTTTTCAACAAACGACTTTCTTATTAATCACTAATATCCATGAGCTCTTAGCATAGCATTGAGTACTATAAAAGGGTTTTATAAAAATTTAGGAATAGATAAAACTTGACCCAATAAAATAGATTCTGTTATAATCTCCCCTTGCAGATGAGCAAAAGGTAGTTAAACAGGCTAAATAACTCACGAATGGTAATGTCAGGATTCAAAGGTGGGCAGCATGACTCCTGTCTGTGCACTTATTCAGTATGAAAATTCACTGTTCTAAAGGAGCGGATGGCTGTTCCACATGCAGTGAAAACTCAGCCCAAATATTCACGGGCTTTTACAAGTGCAAATCCACTTACAGATCAAATTTAGCTTTGCTCTTTTACAGACAGGGAAACAGAGGCATAGAGAGGGAAGTGACCTGTTCACAGTCTTGTTTTTCCTCATTCTGATTATACGCCTTCAAGAAGTGAAGCCTTGGTTCCTCGGCTTAGGTCCTTGAAGGTAGTGGCTGTGCATTATTTTTCCTGGGAGTGGAATAGCATTAAACTAATGAGCATATTTGCTGCTGCAAGTACAGGGTCAGGTGAGGTAGGGGTAGGGGCAGGGAAGCTGAAGATTCAAAAGTAGAGGTTGAGTCCTTTGCCCAGAGTCAGTTTGGCTGTGACAGCAGGTTTGGCATGTACTGTGTTGAGAGTATGTGGTTTTCAGAATGCGGATTATCAATATTTAAATGTTGACTTTTAATTGGTAGCAATCAGTGAAGCTACACAACCTCGTGGAGGATCATAACAAAGTCCAGGTCACAGTCTTCGTGAAAGACAAAGGTAAGGGATGTGTTAGGCCATCGTCAGCATCTTAGCATTTCAAGGTGCAATTGGTTTCATTTGTCCTTGATTATTAGTCAAGGAGAAAAACTTTTCTGATTACAGAAAAGTAATCAGGACTGGGACGAGGGTGAGACAAAGAAGGCATCTGAGATACAGAATGTGAGGAGGCAAGATCATGCAAGTGCTGACCTTGCATCTGCAGGGTGCTGAAGAGTGAGTGTCTCATTAAATTTCACATCCTCGGCATCTCATGCAGCTTACCCTCATCCCAGCCCTGATTGAACCATTCATACTCAATGTCTGTGGTACTTCAAATTCCCTCTGCCCTCCATATATCACTCATCAGACTAGTACTGGGTAAACCTTCTTAAGACTCCTTTATTTCCCCACCTAACCATCCCAAACAGACCCTGTGTTATACATTTTGAACTGCCATCTGGAACCTAAGCCTGAAGGGACTTTTAGATGGCTGGCTGGACACTCGGTATTTGCTCTGAGCTGGCCTAGGCTAGGGTGACCATGCCTCTCTGCAAGGAGGAAGGAGCTGCACCCCAGGGCAGTAGAAGTTATCTCAATGATTTGCATCAGGCCCCAATCCAAGAAGACAAAGTGTGCCACAGGGTGTCAGAAACTCAGCCAAAGAGAACAAACAGTAGGGAAAGGGCACTTCTGCATTGCCCAGTGCCCTTGAGTTTTTGTTGTGGGCAGGGCACTACATCAGGTATTAAGATCAAGATGGGATCTTGTTGCTTAGCTAATTCTTTACTATGTCCCAGGAACCAATTATCTACCCCTGATTCTCTTGGAATTTTCAACAGAGGGGAAGGGGCTTGAGTAGTTGAGCAGATGGAGTAGCTTTTGGTCAACAGATTGATAAGGGTTCTTAGTCACCTTCATTCTTAAGTAAAAACAAGAAAAGGTCAGCTAGTCATGGAAACTTTACTGTTATACAGGTTTGCAGGAGCTGGAATCCCCTCTGTTGGTTCCCGGAGATGTTCTTATTCTTCCCGGAAAATTTTTATTGCCGTATGATGCTGTTCTGATTGAGGGGAACTGTGTGGTGAATGAAAGTATGCTCACAGGTAGGCGGTTCTTGTAGCCCTTCCCCTGCCCTGTCCAACACCCAGGCCAAGTGCTAGCTAATCAGGTCAACGTATCCTCAGCTACCTCATACCAGACCCACACTAGGATATTGAGCAATAGATGAGGGAGACACCTCCAGTCCTTCCATTCAAATGGAGACACAATATATTCAAACAGGGAGTGTTTAACAATATAAGAATTAAGACACAGTAAATACAAAGCTAGAGAAAACATTTAACACTACATGTGATTCATTGCCCAGTGGGTGAGGTAAACACTATGCTTTGGGTCCGGGGGAGGGTGAGAGCACTGTACAGTTTGCAACACTCTCTCTCTATAAATATGAGAATGTTCTATACGCACATCCAAACAAAACACAAGCTCAAAACCACAACTCTTACAACTGGAAGGGCACAGAGATTCTATCTGGCCTCTTGCATTTTATAGATGGAAAGAACCAGATTTCACTGCAAAGGAGTCTGAGTTGAATCTTAGGGCAAACACAGTATAACAGTTCTGGTTTTTAGATTTGTTCTTCTTGTTGATCAGACTGAGCAGAAAACTGGTCTTCTAGGTACAGTTCCAATGGTCCTCATTTGTGCTTGGCAAAGTCTACTTGAATTTGTGTAATTAGTAAGGCACTACATATAAAGCATTTCTTAGGCAAAAAATTAAAAAATATACAGCACATTGTAATGACAGAAGAGATTATACACAACACAAAAATAGAAACTTTTGCCTTTCTTGCTTACACATTATTGAGTTTTTCTTTTTCCAAATGGTATAAAGATGGGGAAAAAACCATACACAAAATTTTCTAACATTACCTAAGTGTAATGGGAGTTCATTATCTATTCCTAAATTGTTCAACACAAACAGATTTCACATTAAAAATGGGTCTACTTAATTTAAAATTGAGACAAGAAAATGTAGTAAACATAAATATGTTGAGTATAATTACAAAATACCCCTTTAATGTGTTGCAATCTAACTGCCTTCTAATGATAGTGATGAGGATTTGCATACTGATCATATCTTTTACCCAGAATGTTGCCATAGTACCCAGTGTGTAAACCTCAAGCCCATGGAAAACTGTCCTGTTCACTCTAACGCAGCGAGGTTCCCATCTCCCAGCAGCCTGACAATGGAGAATGGCTTCTCTCACTGGTAACAGAGAGCGTGGCCGTGAGCAAACAGCAGGAGACAGAAAGGCTTCCTGCCCCTGGGCTGCTCTCTATCTTCTCACTGCCCAGGTGCACAGTACTTGTCTTGATTCTCAGAAAAACCCAGAGAGTTCCAGAGAAGTAGAAATGGTAAACAATACTGCCTTTCAACAGTGTGTGAAATTGACCTAAAATGACCTTAAATGGCAAGTGGCTTTTCCTAGTGTATGTCTTTGGAAAGATTAAAGTCATCAGCACTAATATCTGTAACCTAAGTCCTGGCAAAAGCCAGTTTTAGAGACAGACCTGTAAAACAAAATACGTATATTTTTCTCATTAACTTCTTCAAAAAGATCAAAGTTCCAGGATAGTCTCAATACAGCTACATAGATCCTCCCACTTGTGTACACTATTTGTGGAAAGGATCCTTACTAAACAATCAGAAGATTAGGATTAGATTCCTGAAACTGCAAATGTATTCCTAGGGTATTTGTTCACAAATGTGACTTAGGTATTTTTTGCCCTATGTGCAAAATAGTCTTTTGCATATAGAAGTCTTTATTTATGTAAGAATAAAAATAGCAAATACTCCTAGCATCTCTATAGCAACTTATATTTTATAAATAACTTTTACATCTCATTTCATCATTGCACAAAACAAATCAGACTAGGAGCTGCTATAATACAAATTTACAAATGACGAGACTGAGGTAAAAAGGGGCCGGAGCTGCTCTGCTAGCAAGTGAAAGGACCAGAATTGGAGGTGGCCTTTAGTCCCAGATATAAAGGACCCTAGGAGTGAGGAAGGTGACTTGAAGGCAGGTAAAGCTGCTGCCTTCTTTTTCCTGCCTGGTCGTCTCTTTCCTCTGGATTTGGTATTCCTATCCTTAGCACTCACCTCTGGTACGATCTTCCTCCTCCTCCTGTCTCATCCTATTGCCACAAACTCAGCTGTGCTAAGAAGCTTATCTTTACAACTACACTCAAGTTCTATTTGGGTTCCAAATTTTGCCATTCATTTATTCAGTAAAAGTTCAGAAATGCCTACTGTGCACCAGGTACAGTGTTGTGTGCTGGAGTCACCACAATAAATGAGAACTGGTCCCTGCTCTCAAATTGTTTACAGTCTAACAGTTCCAGAAATGTTAATCAACAAAGACATGACATTTCAAACACTCACCATGCAGAGGCATCTGGCTTCTCCGGGACAAGGGAGAGAATCTCCATTTGACAGCACAGGGAGCCAACTGTACAACTGATAATAAGTGATGATGTCACTTCCTTCTTTTTTTTTTTTTTTTTTTTGAGACAGAGTCTCACTTTGTTGCCCTGGCTAGAGTGAGTGCCGTGGTGTCAGCCTAGCTCACAGCAACCTCACACTCCTGGGCTCAAGTGATCCTCCTGCCTCAGCCTCCCGAGTAGCTGGGACTACAGGCATGCGCCACCATGCCTGGCTAATTTTTTCTATATATTTTTAGCTGTCAAATTAATTTCTTTGTATTTTTGGTAGAGACGGGGTCTCGCTCTTGCTCAGGCTGGTCTCGAACTCCTGAGCTCAAACAATCCGCCCGCCTCGGCCTCCCAGAGTGCTAGGATTACAGGCGTGAGCCACCGCGCCCGGCCTG
>CAUYSK010094865.1:0-29060 GCA_963575035.1 Avahi laniger
GTGTCCAAGACAGAATGGTTATCAGTTGTGTAGGTTAAGAAGTAAGCCTTATGTGCCGCGGAGACTGGCTAGGAGTGACTGCTCCTTCTTTTGGAGGTCAGTGAATGCCTGTATCCTGGCAGTAATCTGGTCCCTGTGGCCCAGATACCAGGGCACTGGGCATGGCTGCAGGAGACCTGGATTCTAGTCTCAGTTCTTCCATATTCTGCCTTGTAACCTTGAACAAGTTGTAGAACGAAACATTCATAGAGTCAGAACAGCTGATTTACGGCTCAACCCGTCTGTGTCAGTGTTGCGTGCCCATCCCTTCCCTGCTTGGATGATTCCAAGCCTGGAGCAGTCACTGTTTCTTGAGGAGCCTACTTCAATATACAAAAAGTCTGAATAGCAAACAAAAAATGGAGTTTGTTCATTCTTTTATTCTTTGAATGCTGACTGTATTTGTAACCACATCTCCAGGTTCACCGACCTACGGGTATATGAATGGTCACATCCTGGCCATTGCAGGAAGGCAGCCTTTATGGAATTTTTTTTTTTTTTTTTTTTTGAGACAGAGTCTCACTCTGTTGCCCTGGCTAGAGTGAGTGCCGTGGCATCATCCTAGCTCACAGCAACCTCAGGCTCCTGGTCTCAAGCGATCCTCCTGCCTCAGCCTCCCAAGTAGCTGGGACTACAGGCATGCGCCACCATGCCCAGCTAATTTTTTCTATATATTTTTAGTTGCCTAATTAATTTCTTTCTCTTTTTAGTAGAGACGGGGTCTCGCTCTTGCTCAGGCTGGTTTCGAACTCCTGAGCTCAAACAATCTGCGCACCTCGGCCTCCCAGAGTGCTAGGATTACAGGTGTGAGCCACTGCACCCGGCCTATGGAATCTTTTTAGAAATTCATAAGGGGGGACTTGTCCACAAATTAGACCTGGTCAGTGTGGCTCTCAGGACTGGCCACGCTGGAGCTTTGTTCTCTGTATTGGAGCAGGTGAAGCAAGACCTCTGGCCTCTGCCCTTCCGTCCCCCAGCTCCAAGTGCTGGATTGTGTTTGGGAATGAGGAAAGTGACCTTCTTCCCACCGCTGTGCTGTGCTTTTGTTGTTTGCATCTTGAAGCCTGTGCCCAGACTCTCACAACGTCTTCAGTGAAAGCATCTATTTTTATCTTCTGGCCTTGATCCTTCTCTCTATAGGGCCTCTGGCCCATACCCAACCCACCTTTGCCTATCTCTTTCCTTTTCCCTAACTAAATGCAACTTCTCCCTTCATCCAAAACAAAAGCCACTATCCAAGAACTGGGGCAAGTCATCTTGGAGAGGAGAGAATATTGTCTATGCCTCACTCAGAAGAAGCAAATGAGTGTCAGCTCTGGCTTGGTTTGGACACCGTGGCAGTGAGTAGTGTCTAGCACAATGCTTACTTAGTGTCAGAGGCCCTTGGTAAGTGACAGCCAGGGTGGCAGCCCTGTTCCCATGTGTCAGGCCCAGGGTGAGATATTGTAGATCCTGGACAGGATGAAAGGCAGAGGCTGCTTGAGAATGTGAAGTGGGCGCAGGATTAGAGCAGTGTGGAGGAATCTCACACTCGGGGATGCTCCAGCTTGCCTTGTTCCCAGCAAAGGCAGCAGGTGGAGCAATCAGCAAAGATCAGTTCACTCTCTCCCTGTGCACATCTTCCCTCCTGAAACCATTGCAATTTCCAAATCCGAGGCCAGCAAGAATGATGCTCGAGCTTGGGCCAAGATCATGGAAGATGTGGCCCTGGACTGTGCTATGGGTATGGGTGGGCCCTTGTGGGGCTTGTTGAACTCCAGGTCAGGAATCAGGGTCTGTGGCCTCATGTCCTGCTGCAGTCCATCTCCCTGCATTCCTGGCCAGGACTCCCTGGGGCATTGACCACAGGGGCTGGTGCTGGGCAGGGAGGCTGTGGGCCCTTTTTAAGGGGGAGTGCCTAAGATAGGGAGCCTAAGGTGGCGGGGAGCAGAGAGAGAATCTGAAGGTGAGACAGGGAGGAAGCAAAGCCTACAAAAGGGAGATGGAGTGCAGATCAAGTGACGAGAAGTGGGTAGGACTGAGAGCTGGCTGGCCTGTGGCATGCAGAGTGGGCGAGGGCAAGCAGTTCAGGCCCCGGGCAACAAAGGGCAAGGTCGTGTTGGAGGCCTCTTTTTGCACTCTGTGGGCAGGAGTCTGGGTCAGCCTGAATGGTTATTGGAGCCATGTAGGGATGGGCACTTTCATTTTATTCCACTCCAGTCAGAGGGATTCAATTCTGTATGTTTCCTAATACCTGTTGGACACCCCTATGTGCACATCCCACAGCCAGTTCCATCTCACGTCCCAGTGAGACCCACTATTCCCCTTCTCACATTTCCTGTCCTGGGATTGGCCCTACCATTCACCTAATTGCCCAAGGCAGAAAGCTTTCCCTTCCTTACCACTTCCAATCTCTCCTGAAATATTCTTGTCTTCCCAAATGTCCCTTGACAACCATCTTCTGTTCCCCCCCTACACACTGCCTCTATGTCAGCCAGTTCCAGTGTTTCTCCCTGGGCACATCCACAGTCTCCAAGGTCCTTCTGCCTCTGCTCTCTGCCCCCCAAATCCACCTTCCATGTGCTCACCATTCTATATCCAAACCTTAGGCATGTCACTTCCCTAGAAAGAATCCTTGCTGTCTCCAGGGTAATGTCCAGACCTTGAAGGACCCACAAATCCCTCCATGTGAGTTGCTGAAGCATCTAGCCCTTTCTCACTTCACTTCCCACAAGTACTCATCATCATCATCATTGTGGGTACAATTTATTGAGCACTTATTATGTGTTGGGTCCTGTGCTGGGAGCTTTACAAATACCATCTCACTGAGTCTGAGAACAACTCCATCTGTAGGTCTGCCTGTGCTTTGAATACCACATGGAACTCCCTCCCTCCACTCCAGCAATCCATGTGTTTTGGAAGGCAATTCATTTATACAGATTTTGTATCTGGCTTACTGTGTTTAAGCCCTGACTCCTCACTTAGAAGTTGTTTTACCTTGTGCATGTTATTTAACTTGTTAATGCCTTAGCTAACAAGGGTCATCTGTAAAATGGGAGTAGCGATAGTGCCTGCCTTGTGATACAGCCTATTGCATAGGGTTCTCGTGAGGATTCAATGAGAATGTGCCCATAAAGTGCTCAGCATGGTGCCTTGTGTGCCGTAAGTACTGGACAAATGCCGGTTGTAACCCTGTGTGTTCTTTACACCTCTTCTGCTTGCTGTAAGCTTCTTACACCACCCACATGTCCAGTCCCTGCCATTCTTCAAGATCGTTCCCTCCTCCTGAGGTCTGTAAGGACCCCCTTAGGCTGGGAGAGGTGCCTTCCTCAGTGGTCTCACCCTGGAGGGTCTATGCTTACCCTCAACACAGCCCTTATCTCCCTGGGGGCAATTGTGGTTTCCTTGTCCTGCTGATGTTTGAGTTCCTCGAGGACAGGGTCCATCCTTGGCCATCTGTGTGTCTTAGGTCCATGAACACTCTGACACAGGACAGGCCTCAGCGAGTGCTTGCCAAAGGGCAGAGGACCTAGTAAGCACCAGCAAGATCCCAGACTATAGGGGCATGCCTTCCACATTGGCTGTTTCATCGAGTACGCTGTCTTACAACCTGACGTGTGACGGGAGAACTTAGAAGGCCCATCATACCTCTGACCTCCTGACAAATTCGATATACGTTTGGGGTTGTCTGTATCTTGGATCTCCCCCACCCCACACCACCAGTAGAGTCCCATTTGCATACTACAGCTATGATCAAGGTAAAAGAATAGTGGAGATGAAAGGAGCCAAAAGCCAGGTCTCTTGGGCAATTTCTCCGGTAATGCAGGAACAGAATTATCCAAGGAGTGATTGACAAATTAGAAGCACTTTGCACCTAATTTTAATGCATTTGGCTCCTTGAGAGGAGGAATATGTTAACTTAAAATTATTCACCTTGCAGTAGCTTCTGTCTTTCAAATCAAAATCAATCTTCACGTGGGGTACCAAATCTTAAGGAAACAAATTGCTTTCTATGGTACATTGCACTCTTTAAATGGCTTTATTTGGAGGGCCAGCTGAGCAAGTTAATTTCAGCAGCACAGCTGGCTGGCGATTGTGGAGTGGGCATTCTCCCATGTAGTCGGAGAGAGCCTGGTCTGGTGCTCATTAACCACCCTTGGATTAAAGAAACAGTGAGAGTAATTGGCACATGCACCGGACCATGAGGTGGAAATTAAAACAGTTTCAAGACCCAAATTGGTCTGTTGATATACAAGATTGTGAACTTGGTCCTGGGAGCATCCTTCTTCTTTCTCTGTTAGTGGCTCCCAAATAGCCGCTTTTATAGCTCAGGGCCACATTATCTCTCTTGTCAACCATCACGGAAACCTATTCTTAGGAAAGGACCAAATAGACGCATTCACATGAAGGTGATTGTAACTGATAACGGTTTAAAAGACAGTATTATCTTAAATGTTTTTTCTTTTTTAAATTTCAAAAGAATACAAAGCCAAAGGAGTTAATCTCTAATTAGGGAATTTTTGGCAAGAACTGGTGCCTGGGGACTTGCTGCCTCCTCTGGAATCATAACATTTTTTAGCTGGAAGGAAACGGAAGTTTTTCTAGTCTCGTTTGCCATAGAATGCAGACATTCCATTACAGAATACTTTAATAGTTACCCATTCTTTGCTTGAAAGTCTTCTGTGTTGGGGAACTCACTGCATTATAAGGCAGCCCATCTTATTGTCAGGTAGTTCTAATTTTTAAAAAAAATTGCATCTTATTTTCAAATAAAGTGAGTCTTCCTGAAACTTCCATCATAGTTTTGCACTCTAGATTCCAGATGTCTTCTAAGTGACAACACTTGAAATATTTGAGGATAACTGCCCCTACTTTATCCTTCATGTGTCATCTCTTCTCTGGGTCCAACATTCCCTACGCCTTCAACTGTCCTTCTCACTAGACAACTTTCAGATGTCTCTGGTTTCTTGGGACATATCCAGTTTGTTCATGTCCTTCCTAAAATGCAGTTAATGCAATTTCTCTTAATGTAGCTTGGCTTTGGGGAAGATTATCTGTCATCCAGGAAACTTCGAAGCTGAGCCTGCCCATTCTGTGGCTGTGCAGATAGGCTTTCATGGTTTCCCAGGCAGGACTTTGTCCTTAGCACTGTTAAATTTGATTTGGTCTATTCTGGTCATCATTCCCTGCCATCCTATCTGCTATCCCTCTCAGCAACTTGCCTTCCTTGCATTTGATGAGCTTTCTTCCTGCTCGTCTCTCTGATGAGATATGAAAGGCTATTAGAGGATAATTTACTTAGCAGTAAGAGGCGGCAGTGGCAGGAGCAGCAGCAGCAGCAATTTAAAAAAAAATTCTTATTTTAAAAGTCATATATAAAAAAAAGTCATATATATTTAAAAACATAGATAAACAAAAAGAAAATAATAATTACCTAGAAAAAATCCATTTTTTGTATGTCCTTCCATACACACATTTATTCAATGGGTTCATATTATGTATTTTTGCTTTTTCACTTGTGAATATTTTCCCATGTTTTTAAGAAATCTTCTATAAGGCCATTTTTAATGCCTCCCATGTAGAAGAACACTATGATTTAATTAATCACCTATTGTTGGGGATTTAGGCTGTTTCTAATTTTTCCTTCCTGGGAAATGTGCTACTAGGTTTTTGTATTCATGCATGATAAGTTTCTAGAAATGGAATTGCTGAGGGCAGTGGGTAGGCACAATTTTTGATATTTGTTGTCAAATTGCACTTCAGAAAGATCTTGCCATTTGAAACATACTATTTTGTATTTCTAAAAGTAGCATATTGAAGACTGCTTCTGTAGTTGTTTCAGGCAGAGTTCTTGACAGTGCTCAGTAGTAACATATTCAAAGGGAAAAGAAGGCACCCTTGCTTTTGGGAACCCCAAATTAGGGCAGGGTAACACCGCTGAAAAGAAAAATAGAATCCGGGAGTAGAACAAAATGCTTGACTTTAAATTCTTGTTTTAAATATGTATTTCTATTTTTTACTTTAATTATTATGTAATATGCTTATTATTTTAGCCTACCATTTTAATAATGTTTGTTTCCTTAAAGAAAAAAACCACTGGGGCTTCAGAAACTGATATTCTATGGCATCTGTTCTCATTCCGGCCACATGATTGAATTCGCAATGATATGATGAGTATTTCAAACTTCAGACCCCAGATCCCGGGGCCTTTGTGGCAGTAACCTGAAGATTTACCTTGCTTAAAACACATCGAAATATCTGGTCTGTTTCACTCAAAGCAGGTACTCATTTCTGGTTGTGTTTGTAGTAGAATCAGCTTGGATAGTTTTAGGATTCTTGAGATATAACATAGTTAAGTGGATCCTCCAAACTGGAATCTGACTTTTAAAAATTTATGTTTTGCAAAAGATGTGGAATATACTGATTTCAACTAAATATAGTAGGTCCAATCTCTCAAAGGATGAATATAAGGCAATCAGACAGCTGCTGTCAAAGGAACTGATGCTGCTACAGTTCCAAAGTGTGTCACTAAAATGTAAATCTCTTCCTTACATATATACAAAACTATAGAATGCCATGGGGAAACAAATCTTTATTTTAGCCATAAAACTTGATGTTTCTAATTTGTTGTCCATCTGACCACAGAGGCATTGTAGAGCAGCTGGGATTGCAGTTGGTTGCATGTAACAGAAACCTGACTACAGTGGTTTAACCAAGCTGGGGTTCATTTCTTTTACATAACTAGAAGTTCAGAGCTGGTGCAGCTGCTGAAAGAAGTTGCCAGGAATCCAAATACCGTCTAACTGCTTGGTCCACCATCTTTGTTATGACATTTTTTAATCTTCTTGATTACAAGATATCAAGTAGATGGGGAAAAGCTAAAACTGTATGCAAGCTAACTCTGTCCCTTTTTATATAAAAAAAGCTATTTCCATTTTATTGCCTCGAACAAAGTCTACAAGCCACCTACTAGTGGCAAGGGAGTCTGGAAATGTGGAATGTATTTTCAAATCAGTTATTAATAAGGATAAATGGGGACAATGTGTTGGAAAAACATTAGCCTGAGGACTTAAAATTGTTGGTTTTAATTTCAGCTCTAGCACTTGCAGGTTCTGCAAACATGGACAAGGCACCTTTTCTCTTGGGTTTTAGTACATCATCTGTGAAATGATGGGGTTGGAGAAAATGATCTTGAGGGCCATAGTGTGTGGGAGCTGGTTCATACCAACTCATGAGAGCTGTTTATGCCTCTTCCCAACTCTGCGTTCAACAATGTCATGTTGGGGGCCTGAAATTGGCCTGGATGGAAATATTTACACCATGGAAATTGGCAAATACTGTGAATCAGCTGCAAACCACCCACCTCCTTCCTAAGCAGATCGTTAAACATTTACCATTGTCTGAGAGGCCTTCCAGGGTCAATAGCCTCTGAATCTATTATTTCAATTCTATAAACCAGACTTTCACAGGACAGTGATACTTCACTTCAGAGGCTTCTAAGCCTCACTCGTTTTTCTGTTTTGTCTCTATGCGTCTCCCTTATAATCATTCCCTTCTCCATTTCTTTCAGTCTTTCCTAACTTCTCCTCTCACCCTTTCAGTGACCATGTTATGAAATTTGGAAACAAATGTATTTGTTATGACTATACACCAGACTCTGTTTCTGATTGTCAAATGAAAGTGATATGTGTTTTATCTAAATATTTAAAAAAATCACTATTTTCTTTCCACCTATTATGCCTAAAGTTGATTTTTACTTAAATACAATCCCGAATGACTTTTCTTTCTAGTGTATTTTTCAAATCAAGAGCTACTTTTAATGATCTGCTAATCAACAATGTGCTTAAGTATTTTTTCAATTTTGTTGAAAACATAGAGTTGAGAACTGTGACTTACCAATGGCTTGGTTACCATTTCATTAACAATCTTTATCATGGATTTTTAAAATTAAATTTTTTATTTTGAGATAATTATAGATTCACATTCAGTTGTAAGAAATAACATAGAGAGATACAGCGTTGTAAGAATAACATCTTGCCGTACTATATAGCACAATTTCATAACAAAGATATTGACATGGACACATCTTAGTGCATTTATTAATAATTTTAAACCAAATATTTAGGTGCTGTAGCATGGTTTTGGATATGAAGGAGGCCTTCCACTTTCCTTCATAAGGAGACAATTATTAGGTTAAGGTTAAGGAAACAATTATTAGGCCCAGAGCCGGTGCCAAGGGCTCCAGGCAACTTGCTGTTTCTCTTTAAATCTGTCCCCAGCATTTCTCTTCCCAGCATTTCACAGGTGGGCCTTTTCTCAAGCAGAATGAAAAAAAGCAAGTATAGTCTAATATCTTGTTCCTCAAAAACATGGTTTTGTGAACTAGCTGCATGGGCGTCACCAGGGAGCTTATTAAAAAAGTGGAATCTCGAACACCGCCCCAGCCCTACCGGATCAGAATTTGCATTGTAACAAGCTCCCAGATGATTCATGTGCACATTAAAATTTGAGAAGGTTTTTTTTTTTGAGACAGAGTCTCACTCTGTTGCCCGGGCTAGAGTGTCGTGGCTTCAGCCTTGCTCACAGCAACCTCAAACTCCTGAGCTCAAGCGATCCTACTGCCTCAGCCTCCCGAGTAGCTGGGACTACAGGCATGCGCCACCATGCCTGGCTAATTTTTTCTATATACATTTTTAGTTGTCCAGCTAATTTCTTTCTATTTTTTTAGTAGAGACGAGATCTTGCTCTTGCTAAGGCTGATCTCAAACTCCTGAGCGCAAATGATCCGCCCACCTCAGCCTCCCAGAGTGCTATGATTACAGGCATGAGCCACCGTGCCTGGCCTAAAATTTGAGAAGTTTTGACCACATGTTCTCACTCATATGTGGAAGCCAAAAAAATTGATCTTGTAGAAGTAAAAAGTAGAACAGAGGATACTAGAGGCTAGGAAAGGTAGAGGGAAGGCAGGGATAGAGAGAGATTAAAAGATACAAAATTACAGCTAGATAAGAGGAATAAGTTCTAGCATTCTATACCCTTTTAGAATGAGTATAGTCAACAATAATATATTTCCAGATAGCTAGGACAATATTGAACGTTCCCAACTCAAAGAAATGATAAATATTTGAGATGATGGGTATGCTAATTACCCTGATCTGATCACCATGCAGCTAGTTCATGAAAGCTCCCCAGCATTGAAACATCACTGTGTACCCCTGAATATGCACAATTATTATTTGTTAATTAAACAAATTTAAAAAAGAAAACAAAGATGATATAGATTTTTAAAAAAAGTTTGGGAAGTTCTACTGTAATAGATTACTGGGCAATCTTCTAAGCCCAACCCATCCTTCTCCTAGGGACCTGGGCGTCTCTAAAGAGGTCGACCTACAATTCTAAACACCTCCTTGCCGTGAGAAACTATAACCAGTCCTACATGGTGGGGCATAGGTCAGTAGACCTAGGTCACCACTGTTTTCCCTCTGCTCTCTCCCTTACTGAGCTCAGGGAATGTGAGGATAAAGGATTTCCTTCTTTGGGACTGGTTCCTATTCCACTAAATTTCTAGTGTATCCACCATCCAAATAATGTACATTGTACCAATTAAGTAATTTCACCTCATCCACCCCCCTCTCACTCTCCACCCTTTTGAGTCTCCATTGTCTATCATTCCACACACTACGTCCATGTGTACACATTATTTGGCTCCCACTTATAAGTGAGAACACGTGATATTTGTCTTTCTGGTACAGCTACTTTGGAAAACAGTCTGGCAGTTCTTCAAATAGTTAAACATAGAATTACCATATGACCTAACATTTCCAGTCCTGGATATAGACCCCCTAAAATGAAAACATGCCGACACAAAAACTTGTATACAAGTGTTCACAGCAAGATCCTGCTATTCCCAAATGGAAACAACCCAAATATCTATCAACTGATGAATAGCTAAACAAACCGTGGTATATCCACACAATTAAATATCATTCAGCTGTCAAAAGGAATACAATACTGATGTGTGCTGCAACATGGATGAGCTTTGAAAGCATTGTGCTAAGTGAAAGAGGCCAGTTGCAAAGGATCACATATTATACCATTCAGTTTAGAGGGAATGTCCAGACTAGGCAAATCTACAGAGACAGAAAATGGATAAATGGTTGCCTAGGGCTTGTTTGGTGGGGACAGTGATGGGGATATTGGAGGAGCGTGAGAGCTAAGGGGTGTGGGGTTTCTTTTTGGGGTAATGAAATTTTCTAAAATTGATTGTGGTAATGGTTACACAACTCTGTGAATATATGTAAAACCATTGATTTGTACACTTTAAATGAGTGAATTGTATGGTATGAGAATATCTCAATAATGCTGTAAAGAAACAAAAAACAAAACTAAAAGCTATGTGGAAGAGTCAATAATCCATACCAGGAATCCCCTAAGTTCCCAGGCTCTGACTGAAGTCCTGATGCCCATCATCCCTGATAAGTTACATCACGTAAGCCAGGGTGGGACTTGGGCATCAGCATATGTTAAAGCCTCCAGGTAGTTCCCAATGTACAGCCATGTTTTTGATGGAGACGCTTTTCTCATCCTTGGCTCCGTGGGCTCCCATACTATGAGTCTCTATTCAGAGGCTGTGATCTACATGAAATCTAAAAGATTTGGCATGAAATTTTGAACAAAGCAATTACCTATATGCTTTTTCAGTGGAGGTTGTCTGAGGCGTAGCAGTCAGAGAAATTGAACTGTCAGAAGCTAATATAAGAATAATAAGGGAATATTTCTTCTTCATTGGACACCCAAGATGAATAGCAGGTAAAATAAAATTTTAAATTAAATTGAATATGTATACGGCTTTACTTTTTTTTTGTTAAAGGACTATAACGTGAATAATGAATATTTTAAAAAGAGAAGACCAGACCCTCAATTTCTTTCAATAATGTTAGTGTTGTATATCCTAGCTTGAATAAAACACATTTCATAAAACACCTACACAGTTCTGCAATGTATTATGGATGGCCTCTCTGGAGAAATCTTACATGCCTTTCAATTTTGACATAGTGATATGGTAATAATAGAAATCTTTGGCATATAATTCTGCAGGCATTTTTTTTTGCAACTCTTAGTTTTACTGAATACCTTGCCTGGGTTCTGACTGCAGTAGATTGGGAGAAGTGAATGGGGCAGAAAGGACCATTTTTGTTTCCCATATTTGTGGGGTTGTGGAGTCAAAAGCTAAATGGAAATGTGTTTGAAATTGTATTAGTTGGGATAGAGTTTCAGCTACTCTAAGAAACTCTCAACATGATAGCAGTTTAATAAATGAGGTTATTTCTCTCTCACATAAAAGTCCAAGCTGACGTGGCTGCTCCCTTCTTTGCTAGTGCTCAAGGGACCTAGGCTGTTTCTGTATTTGTTCCTCCTCCATTCCCAGGGTATTGTCTTTCTCTGTGTGGTCCAATATGGCCCACCCCCAGCTGCATGTTTGCTGTTGGCGGAGAGAAAGGAAAGAGCAGAGTCTGCCTCATCTGTCTAAGGACTGGAACTGGAAGTTGTTCAAATCATTCTCTTCTGCTCACATCCTTTTGGCCAGAACCTAACCATTTATCCATATGGCCATGTCCAGCTACAAGGGAGGCTAGGAATTATAATATTTATTTTAGTTGGCCAAATGATCAACTAAGAGTCAAGCATTCCTATTACTGTAGAAAAAGGGGAAAATGGGTATTGGGGAATAACAAGCAGTTTCTACTAAGGGAAGCCCCAAAGGTTTGAAATCATGGATATTATAAAGGTAAAATGACCTTCCTCCTTGGAGTCATCTAGTACCATCTCCCCATCATCGAATGAGGAAACAGATCCATTTAGTGTGTTGCCTCCCCCATCCTTATTGTCTCAGGGTCCAGCTGAGACTCAGGTTCAGCAAAAAGTTATTGAGAGCCCACTCTGAGTTGAGTGCACAGTGGACCTTCAGGTGCTCATGCCAATCTCATGAGATAGGTATTATTTCCATTTGCCAGTGAAGGGGAGGTGACTCAGAGAGGTTGCTATGCTCCAACAGCCACACAGCTGACTGAGGTTCTGCTAATTGGTGATTCTATATTAAGGAGTTCCTAACTCACGCCGAGGCAGGAAGAGGGCCAGGAAGGGCCTCCTAGATAATGAGTAAGGTCGTTAAGGAGACCACACCAGGAAGATGGGGGAGCAGCAGGCACTAAGGCCATGGGTAGCAAGGTGCTTTTGTAGAGCTATAAGAACTTCCATAGGGTGGAAATTCAGTGTGTATAGGAAAGTGAATCAGGCAGGAGTCAGTTAAGAAGGGCACCTAAATGGCCTTTTGTAGGCAAAGGGGAATCCTGATGGATTTTAAGCAGGAGAGTGATATGGTCAGATTTGCCTTTTAGAAATCTGCCTGGAGGCGAGGAGATCAGCTGGAACCTGAAGTAAAGACCTAAGCAAGAAATGAACACCTAAATGATGCAAAGGCATCTTGGGGAAAGAGTCAATAGATGTCAAAGAGATAAAACTACAGCTCTGATCGTATGTGGGGGTGAGGGAGAAAGACAGTTATAGGACAGCTCCTAGGATGACTCTAGGTTTATTATGTGGATGATTCAGTTGATGATGGTTTCATTTATAAAGAAAGATTTAACTAGTTTCTCTCCAACTGCAAAAATAATAATTCTAAACATCCTCATGGTAGGGGACTGTATAACTGAGAAATTTATGGAAAAAACAGAATGGGGACCAGGATAGTTAAAAACATATGAAAGCCCTTATAAATACATTTTGCATTCACAAAATTAAAGTAATAATAACATCCTGAATAAAGATAATGCCAATGACATTTCTTTGCATCTTAAATTGGCAAAATAGCAATAATAGGTACCATATCATTAACTTCCACTTACTGTGGCTCTCTGGAAATTTTTGGTATCATCCTTCCCTATAGTTTCAATGGAATATGTGTACATTTCGTTTTGCTCTGTTGAATTTAATAAGCATACCAAGAGACATTTTCTTTTAGTGCTCAATCCTCCATCCAAATACTTAATGCCTTTCTGATTTTATGGTTTGGACTGCCTAAGTCACCCTATCTAAGTCATGACTCAGAAGTAACTATCAATTCATATATGAACAATTCATATGAACATATGATCCAAAATTCTCGCTGCTGCAGGAGAGGAATAGAGAAAGAAATCCATCCATGTACACCAGAATTTTGAATAAGTGGAGATTGTTACTGCTGTTGCTAGAAGGACCCTGGACAGTAAAGGTGGGAGTCACCCTTCGGTTCCCTTCTGGTTTGCATCATGTAATCGCACCTGTTCACGTGACTCCAGTTGCAGCCTCAGTCTCTAAATCAGGTCCCACTGAAATGGACAGGAGTGGGAGAGGGGGGTCTCATCTCCAAATCCTATCCTGGCTGAGCTGGCCTTGACCTTATGTTTGGACTCTGATAATGACTTGTCTGCCTTGTTCCTCATGAGTAGAGCTACGTAAAGGAAGGAGAACAGCTTAGGCTTTGCCATGCGCTGATGGTGTGACCCTGGACACTGCATGGCCTCAGTTTTCCTGGGGATAATGGCAGAGCCATAGCTGTAGAGTTTTTATGTAAATACAGTTCAGGGCTGAAATCTAGTGGGAACTGAGGCAAAAGGAACTAGTGGACCTGTCTTAGAGCTGTATTTACCAGGCAAACTCTCCATTTTTAGTTTCCTTATGTGTACAGCTCAAATAGAAGAACATCAGAGTTTTCTAAAGATGCGTTTATTCACAGTTCATATGAGATTAAGGAAAATTCAGTTGTCCATAGCAAAGAATAAGAAAAATAATCATAGGAAGTTATATCAATAGATAACGCATCATAATAGTGCTGTTCACCTTGGATTTATAATGGATATATGGCAAAAAGTGCAATGCATCCATCCTGTCTTCAAAGGCCTAGTGAGGCTGAGGAGTTAACACTATTGTGATTCTTTGGCTATGGTTGAAAGCAAATGCTTCAATGATTCCAGTGTAAGCTCTTATCTCTTTTTGAATTTAAAACTAATTCAGTTTGTTCTGACACCACAACTTGTACTCTGAGAAAATTTTTGTTAGTCACAGGCAGGAAAAAAGTTATGTTCCAAATACCATGAAATCATTGGCAAAGCCATGCTGATGCAGCCTGGCAGAGTAGAGGCAAAGGTGGGGTGAATGGGAGAGTGAATGCTCTCTAACCAAAAGGGATTTTCGGAAGAATTAAATGAGATAATGTATGTAAGATGCTTATCTTGGTGACTGGCATATTGTAGTGGCTTGGTAAATACCTATGATTAGAATGATTTTTTCAAGATCCATTCTTTCACTTCAATCATCAATTACTTACTCTTGTGTCTTAGATAGAAATAAATATAGCCATGATCCCCAACCCCAAGTTCTTTGCCAGTTTCCTTAAGAAAGCACGTGGTAGCCCCACTTTCGAAGATTTGCAATGCATATCCAAATAATAAAGGCTCTGAGAAGTCCTGCAGGAAAGAAACTTGTTGACTTTTGTTTTATCCAGTGTTTTCCAAACTTTGTGAACCACAGATCCATCTGTTATGTCTTATTTTTTCACGGACCACCTATTAGCATTTTTTGGGGACAAGGGTTCTATGGAATTCCCTATTGCAGAATGACAATTTTGTACCCAGCAGTTCATCAAACTAGGGAATTCTAAAGAATGAGTCACTGCAACTTTTTAGGAGAAAAATTAAGTTCTCTTTTCCTCATCAGTTAAATGAAAGTCACTTGACTTTGTGAGTAGCATTTTATGACAGATGAAGCCGCATATTCTGACTTGGCTGATGTTACCGGTTTCTAGTCCTAGGTGTCAAGGGAGAGGCAAGCTGGTGAGACACCAGACTACAGACTGGTGTTGGCATTGCTTGGCAATTATCCTTAAATTATCCTTCACACCTGAGCAGAGCTCCTGCATTCACATTCACATTTACTCAAACTCATCTTCTTTGACCCTAAAACAGCTGTAGGAAATAGGCAGGATAAAAAATGACTGATCTCATCTTATCCAAGGAAATTGAGACGTCCACGGTTGAAGCTATGCAAGGCTAAAAAGCTAGAAGTATAATGTAATTCTCCTGACTCCATTTGATTTAACAAGCATTTATTTAGCATCTACTTTGTGCCAGGTACAATGCTTAGGTTCTGGGAGTACAGGGTGACAAAAATCAAAGATTTTTCAGAATTTGGAAGAGACAGATGCTAATAAAATTTACAGCAGAATGTGAAAAGTGCAACAACAGACTCAAGGGATCCGAATGGTCAGGGAAGAACACAAAGAAGAGGTGGTTTATGAATTGGGCTTTGAAGGATAAGACTTTTCCCCAAGGGAAACAAACAGGGAAAGACAGAGGATAGTTCTCTAATTTTGTCAGAGTCCCTTTCCCTGCTAACCCCATAGCAGGTGGTGGGCCTTAGGGTATTAATTGTGTATGTTGTACGTCTAGCTCTGAGATGGCAAAGTTCTGAGGATTTCCCCTTTATTCCTTTCTACTTATTTTTGAACAAAGTTGGAGGCAAAAGTGCTTTGCAAGAGCCACATCACATTACAGCATGATGATGGATAGGAGAAATTCATCAGTGCTGGCTGAGAAATTCATCTATGAGGTTAAAGTTTAAAACTTTAATAAATCAAATCTCTTAAACTTGGGATTGAAAAACCAGCAAAAGGAACAGGATTCTGGCTTCCAGCTGCCTACGGTTCCATTTCATTTGCTGGAGGGAAGGCCTTTTCCCTGGGGCCTGATTTGCAGTGACTCCTGCCACATTTCAGTCCAAAGTTCCCCTTTCTTGATTAATGTGATTTTCTGTGTTTTCCTGGTAACGCAGAACCAATGCGGAGCAATGATCTAGGAAACCACCCCCTGTAGTTCTTCTTGATAGGGTCCTCAGTGGAACAGAATGACTAATTATGGTTGGCATCCAGGGAGGTTGCTTTTAGTCAGCAGCGGCAGCAGCCCAGTGTTACCTCCCCCGACCTTTCTACAACACGGGAGGCTGGATAGTGTCAGGATCGTGGAGCCAGTCAGACCTAGGTTGTCTTTGGCTAAACTGGTGCTGCTTTTGCAAGCATGTGTGGAAAGGTTTCTATTTGAAAGATGTCTCACAGGTGAAACCAGAGGTCAAGGCAGTGGGAAAAGGACTAATGCATCTGAGGATTATTAAAGGGTGATGAATACAACTTAGAGTTGCTCATGGATGTTTCTTTTTTTCCCTGCAGAGGGACAAGAGGATAGGTGACAAGGGGCCTCCATGTACCCAGGCAGCAGCAGCTGTGCTTTGTTTCTCTGTGGATGGGAAGTATTCTGCGACTCAGGAAGGCAGCTAGAGACCATGGGACTGCACGAAGCTGGACAGCAGTGTGGGCAGGGTTGCTTTTAATTAAAGTTCTCTCTGCTTCGTTGCAGTGGCTAAGAGATTGGCTTTCAAGAATTTTGTCCTCTGGCTTCTTAGAAAGGACTCCCAGCCTTGGCTGGGTTTGAGAAATATTTTCTTCCCAGCACATCTTCCTCCCCAAACTTTGACAGGGAAGACTTATTCAGCTTTTGAAGGAAACTTGCTAAAATTTGGCCAGATAGTACCAACCCTGCCAGCCAGCCTGGGTGCACTGGTTATTCCCTGGTGGGCTCTTTCATGCTCCCAAATCCATTTTCTACATGCCTTCATCTTTCTCTGTGTCCTGCGAGGCTGACATCTATAAATTGTTCAACCTGGGCTCCCTCACTCTCTGGCTCCTGCTTGGGTTTGGTCAATGAGAAAAGAACAGAGGGTGGGAAGATTTGGGTACTTATTCCCCATTCCCTCGCTCCCTGCATAGGTGCCATGTCCCCAGCTGTCACACACCCTTCCATGTCCACTGCTTGCTGGGTGACCCCTCCTTTGTGGTTCCCATTGGTACTGAGCTTCACTCTTACTATGCCCATACCCTTCCCTTGTTTCTTCAGGCCTAGGATAACTCTTGCTAGTTTTTGAGTGTCTTTCCATCCTTCCTCACCGTCTCCCCATCAACTCTTTTTTAAAAAATATTGAGGTGAAATTTACATCACATACAATTAAAAATTTTAAAGAGTACAGTTTGGTGACATTTAGCATACTCACAATGTTGTGCAACCACCACCTCTCTCCAGTTTCAAAACGTTTTCATCACCCCGGAAGAACACCCCTTAAGAACAACCATTAAGTAATCACTCCCCATTTCTCCCTCCTTTATCCTCTGTCAACCACTAATTTGCTTTCTGTCTCTATGGGTTTGCCTATTCTGGATATTTCATACAAAGGGAATCTACAATATGTGACCTTTTGTCTCTGGCTTCTTTCACTTAGTATAATGTTTCTGAGGATCATCCAATAATGTAGCATTATTAATCCTTCATTTGTTATTATAGCTGAATAATATGCCATTGTATGGATAGACTACAGTCTTCCTCATTCTTAACTCCAAAAGCTGATGGTTCTCAAAATGTGGTCTTCAGACCAGCAGCATCAGCATCCTTCAAGAACTTATTGAAAATGAAAATTCTTAGGCATAGTAAGATTGAAGCCCACCCACCATGTGAAACTCTGGGAAGGGGGGCCCAAAAATCTAGTTTTTAACCAGTCCTTCAGGCGATTCTAATGCGTGCTAAGTATGAGGCCCACTGCTATAAGTAGACTCTTGATTAAGATCTCCTTGTTTGAAGCATTTGGGGTGAATTTATTTCCTATTGGGACCCTGATTAATACACCTTACTCCCCCAGCTGGGATCACTGACCTCTGCTCCTTATGTGTTTAGCTCTGAGAACATTCTAAGCAGGGCAGTGGGGTCTCATCGACCTCACTTCTAGAAATAGATATAAAGCACACGTTCTAGACTGGCTCCCAGAGTTCCTGATGGGACTAAGCTTTAGTTGTCCTGAGTGGAAACCTGCTTTATAACACATCATTTATCAGCTGCCTTCTCTTTCTTGTTTGACCTCTTCACTCCCCTCCTGGTGCTGGTGCTTCCTGTTTGCACTCTCCATCCATTACGGCCCCATCCTCCCAAATAAACTGCTTGCGCTTGATCTTTATCTCAGGGTCAACTTCTGGGGGACCCCGACCAAGACACCACCTAACTGGCCATCTGAAAAAATGGCCAGTGTAGGTGTGGGTAAGAGATTTTTGGATTCAGATAAGACTTGTGCAGTTACAGTTCTGAACTAATCATGGAAGATGATTGTCTTTGGGGTAATGTGGGCTAACAATGGAATTTATTCCTGTTGAATGACTGTCTGCTGTCAGCTACTTGGTGAGGGAAAGCACAAGGCCCTGTTTGTGATTTCACCTTGATGTGTGTCTAACTTTGCTTGTACTGGGTTGCTACCATAGTAACCAGAGTAATTAATCTTCATTTCTCTCTCTCTGTCTCTCTCCCCCTGCCCCGCCACTGCAGTTCATTATGGTTTTGCTTCAAAGTATTTTAGTGTAGCAGTGAGAACTCCTATCTACCTTTATCTGCACAATTGATGATATTCTTTTTCTGGTTTCATCCAGCTGCATGTTCCTGTTGTCTGCACATCTACTTCTTTGGTGATAAAGCACATGCATGTTATAGCTCAGGAATTTAAACAGGGCTTAGCAATTAGAAAACACAGAAGTGACATCAACGGGGACAGCATTTGGTCCCCCTCTGTCAACTGAGAACATCTGTTTGGCCGATGGGGGCATCTTAGTTTATTGCTGTCATTAGGAGCTGTCAGTCAGAGGAACTGAGATCTACATTTTCCACTGAGGTGTTGAATATTAAAAACTTACATTTACTGTAGAAGGCTCAGTCTTATTTCATTTTTTTAAAAGAAGTAAATTCTCAATTTTTTTGTTCACAAATGTGTGTTAAGTTCTAGGAGTCATTCAAGAGGGAAATGACTAGTCCTTTTTGGTAGACACATCTCACCAAAAAGAAATAGAAGCCATAAATGTGGCAGATTCTTGTCATACTCTGTGCTACACCCCTTCAGCCTACCTGATTTCAGAACTGCTGCAGCAGACAGTTCCATGTAATTTAGTCAGTTTCCCACATGAAGGTTGTGCTGTGACATCTCTCTTTGCTATTTTCTCCAAAGCTTCAGAAGGCTGTCAGCCCTGCTCGGGCACAACTTGAAAGTGTAAGGAGAGTTAACACGCCAGAAACAACCCTCAAGCCACAGGTTATGGAGTTGGTGGACAAGTGCCCCAGCCTACTTGTACTCTGATGGAACAATTCTGAGACACATTCTGAATGGCTTTTCAGAGAGTCTCTGAAAGAGTTGACCACCAGTTGCCCACTGAGGCCATCAGTCTGCCCTGATTTTATTTATTTACTTTTTTACCTGTGGCTGTCACTATTGATTGCAGTGTGGGTTTCATGGGAAGCGGAAGATGGGGATTAGCATGCAGGAAATTTATAGGAGAATGCTTTTGGGATCAACCACTGTAGAAGAGAAGGGAAGGAAGCAGGATTGGGCAGGGGTGGAAGTTTGGTTGGGATGCAGCAAGACATCTCTGAGGGTGAGTCTGGAACACTCTCTGTTATCACCCTTGGTGAGCTCCACAGCTCTCATATTCAATAATTATTTATGTATTAATAATTATGATTGCCAATTCACAGCTCCAGCTCTGATCTCTTATCCAGATGTCTGCTCATCTACTCAGTAGTGTCTGGCCATGTGATAGGTTGTTGGAAATAAAAATGAGTCACACATTATATCAGCATTCTCCAGAGAAACAGAACTGATAGGATATATACATAGAAAAAGATTTATTATGAAGGATTGGCTCATGTGATTATGAAGGCTGAGAAGTTACGTAACCTTCCCTCTGTAAGTTGACGTCTCAGGAAAGCCAGTGGTGCAGTTCTAGTCCAAGCCCTTCAGACCTGAGAACTGGGGGGCTAATGGTGTAAGTTCCAGTCCAAGTTCAAAGGCCCAACAGTCAGGAGCACTGATGTTGGGCAGGAGAAAATGGATGGCCCAGCTCAGGTAAAGAGTGAATTTGCCTTTACTCCTCCTTTTTTGTTCTATTTAGGCCCTCAATGGATTGGATGAGGTCTACATTGGAGAGGGTAGATCTTTACTCAGTGTACAGATTCATATCCTCATCTCTTCCAGAAACACCCTCACAGACACACCCAGAAATAATGTTCTACCAGCCATCTGGACATTCCATAACCAAGTCAAGTTGACAAATAAAATTAACCATCATGGATATGATCCCTGATCTGGAGGAGTTCACAGTCTCGTGGGGGTTGATAAACACAGAAAAAGGTCATTACACTATACTCTGACAAGTTCATGGAAACACTGGAATTAAAACAGGTTGGGGTGATGGGCATATTTTGGGCAGAGAGCCCAAATCACAGTAAGTAAATCGTGGCAAACATCATCAGAGATCAGATCTGAAATGTTAATGAGATTTAGCCTCATTGGAGACAAATAATCTGCCTATTCTTAGGACTTTTAGCATCTTAGAACCTTGGAGGTCAGCTGATCCAAACTTTACTTGAGGTTTGACCCTTCTCCACAGAATCCTTGCAAGGTGATCATCCAATCTCTGCTTAGCTTTACTGCTACATCTGGTGATTTTATGTTCCCCCATTAGGGAATATAGAGAAGTGGGAGCACTTCCTTGTGACTTTGCCCATTGGCTCTGGTTTCACCTAAGAAGCATCTCCGCTTCTTTCGCCACACAGGATCCCTTCATATTTGGGCTGTCACTTTGCATATTCCCCTCCAAATGAACAAGCCCTGGTTTCTTTAGCTGTTTGTCCAATGATATCTTGCAGTCCTACCAGTTCTTCCTCCTTAATATCTTTTGAGTCTGATTTCTTCTCTTCACTTCAGTAATCAATTAGCATAAAAAATAAGACAAACAGCCATTGGCAATTAGTATCAATTGCTCTATTTTTTACCTCCCTCTTCTCTGGCCTGGACGATGGCAGCAGTCTCCTAGCTGGCCTCCCAGCTCCCATTTTGCCCTTCCCACTTCATTTTCACTGTGAGCAGAGCAATCCTCCCCAAACGAAAGTATGACCATGCCTTTTTCCTGCTTAAAACCATTCAGTGGATTCTCAGTGCTCTTCACATAAAGGACAAAAATCTTTAACAGGCCCCTCAAGGTTTGTGATTTCTAGCCCTTTCTGGCCACGGCTCTTGGCACTTGCCTTGGCAGCTGGCAGGCTGGCTGTTTGAAAAGAATTTTAGCCTCTTGCTGATGACATGAATTCTCTGGTCCCAGGTCTTCAGGTAGATGGGTCCCTCTGCCTGGAATGTTCCTTCAGTACACCTGGATAACGTTTGCTCATTGTTCAGGTCTGAGTTTAGTAGTAACTTCCTCTGGTAAGCCTTCACTGAGTGGCTACCCACCTCTTTAGGTTAGGAGCCTATAGCATAGAGTTTCTTTCTTTTTTTCTTTTTCTTTAATCTTTTTTAAAAAATTAAGATACAGCTTACATATAGTAAATTGGACCCATTTTAAGTATATAGCCACTCAAGTAAAGTTATAAAACTCTCCAGCATTTCAAAGGCTCCCTCATAGCTCCTTTTGCATATACTTCTCAAAAGCAACTGCTATTCTGACCTCTGCCACCACAGATTATTGTTGTCTGTGTTTAAACTTCATGTAAATGGAATCATGCAGTGTTCACATTTTTTGTATGGCTACTTGCACTCCTGTTGCTGCATGTGGCTATAGCTCATTCTTTTTTATTTCCTGTGTATTGTTCCACTGTGTGATCCATTGTATGATTATATCATCATTTTTTGATCCATTCTATGCTTGATGGACCTTTTGGTTCTTTCTACTTTTTGTCTATTATGAATATTGCTGCCATGAATATTAGTGTGCTTGCCTTTTGCTGAATGTATGTGTTTTTTTCTTATATTGTGATAGATTTTATTATTATTATTTTTTTAAATGCTTGTGTTTTCTTTCTTCTGGGCTCTTTCCTCACTGGAATTATCCTTGCAAGAGGATTTTACTTTTCACACAGTTGCTGCAAGGGCTGGCACTGTGACTTGTTTTCTCCAATGAAATATAGTAGAAGGAATGCATGTCACTTCTGATTAGAAGCTTTGAGAGCCATTGCGTGGTTCTGTTATCATGCCTTTCCCTCCAACACAAGATTGGCATGGAGGCTGGTCTTCCATTCTGGGTTCCAGAATGCTCCCAGGTGGAGCAGAGCTACAGGTGACCCGCAGTGGACATCAGTGGGAGTGAGTGCTAAACATGATGGTTATAAGCAATTGGGATCTGGGAATGTTTAGTAAAACTTTGTCTAAGTTGACTGATACGATGCCTCTCCTTGCATTTCCATACCTTATAATTTCCCCATCATAAAAAGACACACATTCCAATGAAGTGTTGTTTATCTTTCTCCCCATTTGCCCTCCTCTCCCACACTGTAATCTGTAAGGGTGCAGACTATACACATCTTGATCATCAATGTAAACCTAGACCCTTTTACTTTGATGAATGAATAATAGATTTTCCATATATATTCATTCAATGGGAATGACTTTTAACCTTTTGTGGATGGGAAAGTCAATTTTCCTAGGTGTTCTTCCCATACATGGTGGGTGGCTTGGAATGGAGCACCGTTTTCCTTTGTCTTTAACTTTCGACAATTGAAAAATAATGTGTTTTCATGAGGGTTTCTTTGAACTTATTTGGTGTCTTTTGTATGGAGCACCATTTCCAAGTATGGTCTCATTAGTTAGCAGAAGATAGTAGCTCTAATCCCCTTTCCTCTGGACAGAGTACTCCTCATGATGTGGCTTTAGCCAGTATGATAGTGACAACCCACTGTTGGTCCATGTTGACTTCACTGTTGACTCAGACTCTGAAATTTCTCCTTATGGCACTACTGCTAAGCCAGTCTCCTCATCCCAGGTTTGGGCAGGGGAACCTGTGGTGAGCTCATTAATCATCATGCCCCTCTGTCAATAAGCCCACTCTTGCACCTTTCTGGAGTCTGAGTTTACTTGTTTGTTTACTTATTTATTTTAACCATGTCTTCCTCACTGCTTCTCATTTCCCATATCTGGTTGTTCTATCTCAGTCTGTCCTCCAGCAACACCAAATTACTCCACTTCAAATCTTATCGCAGACCTCTGTCCACTTCTGATTGACATGGGCATTTATCAGCTTCCAGCAAATTGAACTTCATTGTGCTGGCGTGTAAAGGTGTCAGAGTGAGAAATAGCTTGGTCAAAAATTAGCGCTTGCAATTTCGAGCGAATGCCATTGTAACTTTTGATTTAGGGATCATATGTGAAAACTCTGTATTTTTTATTGATTTGTAGATGTTCTTTACATATTCTGGATATTAATTCTTGGTTGGCTATGTGTATTATAAACAGCTTTTCCTACTTTGTCTTATCTTTCCAGTTTTTTTATAGTATCTTCTTTTTTTCATACAGAGATTTTAATTTGTCAGTCTTTCCTTTATGGTTTATGCTTTTTATCTCTTGTTTAAGAAATTCTTCCTAACCATGAATTCACAAAGAAAATGAAATGGATACTGTTTTCTAAAAATTATTTTAAAAAATTATTTTAAAAAATTATTTCTAATTGACACATAATAATTGTGCATATTTATGGGATACAATGTGATGTTTCAATACATGTATACATTATGTAATGATCAAATCAGCATAATTAGCATATCCATCACCTCAAACATTTATCATTTCTTTGTGCTGGTAACATTCAAAATCCTCTTTTCTAGCTATTTTTTTTTTTTTTTGAGACAGAGTCTCACTCTGTTGCCCGAGCTAGAGTGCCATGGCGTCATCCTAGCTCACAGCAACCTCAAACTCCTGGGCTCAAGCAATCCTTCTGCCTCAGCCTCCCGAGTAGCTGGGACTACAGGCATGCGCCACCATGCCCGGATAATTTTTTCTATGTATTTTTAGCTGTCCAATTAATTTCTTTGTATTTTTAGTAGAGATGGGATCTCGCTCTTGCTCAGGCTGGTCTCGAACTCCTGAGCTCAAACAATCCGCCCGCCTCAGCCTCCCAGAGAGCTAGGATTACAGGCGTGAGCCACCGTGCCCGGCCTTTTTCTAGCTATTTTGAGATACACAATACCTTTCTGTTGACTATAGTCACCCTACTGTGCAATAGGACACCAGAATTTATCCTTCCTTTTTTTTTTTTTATTCTTCCCTTTTAATGATAACTTTGTACCTGCTGACCAACCTGTCCTCTCTCTCCTCTCCCCAGTCTCTGGTAACTATTGTTCTATTCACTACTTCTATGAGATCAACTCTTTTAGATTCTTCATATGTAAAAAATCATTTTCACATATAGATCCATCTCCATTTTAAAAATTATATGTAGCGTAAGGCAAGGATGTAATTTTAATTTTTTCCATACACAAATAAAATTATTCCCAAACTGTTGAATGGCTATATGGATATGTAATGCTCTTATAGACTTCATTCATACTTATAGGTCGTTATGCTTTTTTTTTTTTTCCTTTGAGACAGAGTATTGCACTGTCTCCCAGGCTAGAGTGTAGTGTTATCATCATAGCTCACTGCAACCTCAAACTCCTAGGCTCAAGAGATACTCCTTCCTCAGCTTTCCTCCTGAGTAGCTGGGACTATAGCCGCACACCTGATGCCTGGCTAATTTTCCTATTTTTAGTCGGTCTATTTTTAGACGGCGTCTCGCCCTTGCTCAGGCTGGTCTTGAACTCCTCAGCTCAAGTGATCCTCCCACCTCAGCCTCGCAGAGTGCTAGGATTACAGGCGTGAGCCACGGCGCCCGGCCTTGTAGTGCTGCTTACATGCTCTCTATTCTGTTGCAGGGTACTATGGTTTTATTCTTGCACCAAGATCATACTGCCCCGGTTGCTACAGTTTAATAATATCTTTCCTATATTTTAATGGTAAATCTCTCTTGCTTGTCTTTTTTTTTTCAAAATCCTATCGGCTGTTCTTAGATTGTTGCTCCTATATGTGAATTTTGGAATTAGCGCAAGTTCCATGAAAAGTCCTATTTGGATCTCGATTAGAATCAAATGGAATTATAAATTAACTTGTGGAGAATTAGCATCCTTATTATAAATCTTCCTTCCTATCTATAGTTTAATTTGCCATTCATTCAGGTCTCCAAGAAATATTTCAATAATGTTTTGTAACTTTCTCCAGAAAGTCTCACACTTTTTTTCCTTAGATTTATTTCCAGTTGTCTTATTTTTTTTCCTAATGTGAATACTGTTTTTTAAAATTCTCTATACATTTTCTAATTGGCTATATTTGATTTATAAAAATAACTGCTAGGATTTTTTAAACTTTGAACTTAAGCAATTGAACTAAAATATCTCATTTGTTTTCATAGTTTTTAGATTCTCTGGGATTTCAGGGTAGCGAATATATTCTAGGCAAATAACTATAATTTTTTTATTGAATTTTCCAATCCTTATGCCACATATTCTTTTTTTGCCCATTGAATTGGCTAGGATCTTCAGAAGAACAGAAAGGGAATAGCGTGTTTGTGCACTGCTTCCAATTTTAATGGAAATTCTCTAGAAGTTTAATCATGAAGTATTATGTTTATTATAGGTTCTATTATTATTATTATAGATAAGTTTTTAGGTTAAAAACCTATTTATCGTTTGCTAAAATTATAGAAATGGCTGTTAAATTTTATGGAATACTTTTTCTACAACTATTGAAATACTGTGTTTTCATCTTTTAATATGCTAATGTGGGGTATCACATTGTCAAATTTTCTGACTTTTAACCATCCTTGCATAAATTCCTGGTATAAATTCTATGTGGCTGCATTTTATAATTTTTAGAAATATTGGATTCAATGGACTTTTTCATTTAAGATATTCATATTAATATTTATAAATGAAATTGGTCTTTTTTTCTTCTAGTATCTGTGGAAGATTGTATTATTGTTCACATTTATATAATTCTTCCTTCCCTGCAAGAAGATTATGCATTCTCAATGTGCCATGTATTGCATCCCTGTAGCTGGAGTACATTTTCATGGTTCTTTGTCAAATTTAATCATGTGATAAACTTGAACCAATGTGTGTGGAAGTCATTCTGTTTTAATCCCAAGGGGAGATTTTACGAGGCATTACAAATATTTTACTAACTCTCTCAGTCTTTTGCTCTGTTGCAAGAACAGCTGTGTTCCACATAGGGAATATTTCTTTCGCTTGGGCCCTTAAATGTAGAAAAACATGGAACACAGGTGAGCTTGGAGTGGCCTCAGGTGACCTGCAGCCCACATGTAGTATGAATGGGGAATAAATTTTTGTTTTTTTCAAGTCACTGAGATTTTGAGTTGTCCCTATAGTAAAGCTGACTAATTATCTACAGCTGGTTTAAGTATCAAGGTTAATCTAAACTCATGAAATGAGTTGATATCTTTTCTCTTCCCTGAAAGAATTTGTATAATACAGAAATAGTCTGTTCCTTGAATGTTTGGTAAAATATGATTGTAAAACTGTCTGGACTTGGTGTATATTTTTTGGCTGGAGAAGAATTTTGACAAATGATTCAACTTTAAAAATAGTTATTGACATATTCATGTTACTATTTTTTCTCTTGCATCAATTTTGATAATTTATATTTTTATAGAAAAATTCCCTTGTATCTATGTCTTATGTCAGCATAAACTTGTTTGCAATAATCTCTTATGATTAAAAAACAAACTTTAGCTTTATTTTAATTATGATTTAATGAGACTATTATTTGTGCCTTCTTTCTTTTTCTTAATCTTAATAAGTTTGTGTACATAATTAGTACTTTCAGAGAACCAGCTTTTTTTTACAGAAATAGCTTTTTTTTGACAAAAAATTCTTCTCAGATTTGATGAAAAACTTCTTGTCAAAACTTATAATTTTTCCTATTTTATTAATTTGTGGTTTTATTTTTATATCCTTTTTTCTACTTCTTTGAGTTTTCTTCCTAGTCTTAAAGGTGAATGCATAGTTCATTTATTCTCAATATTTTTTATATTAGTCAGCATTATAGAGTTGACTGCATATAGCAGAGACCCAAAATAACAAGAGATTAAGTAAGGTGGAAGTTTTTTTTTTTTTCATATATGAAAACTTAGAAGGTAGGAAATCCAGCACTGGCATAGTAACTGTACTTTGCAAAAGCCTTAGGGATTAGAATCCTTCTCTTTTCTTGTTTGTAGGGTATTGCTCTTGTCCACTAGATGCAAGAAAATTCATCCATATGCTTGTACTTCAGTCAACATGGAGGAGAAAGTAGGTAAGAAGAGCTTCCCTTCTTAGAAGATAGGATCTGGAAGTTTCATACTTCATTTCTGTTTGTATTCCATTGGCAAGAACTCAGTCCTACAGCCACACAAAAGAGATTGGCAATTTAGTTTTTATTCTGAGAAGCCATATGTCCAGCTAAAAATTAAGGGTTCTATTACAATGGTAGAAAGGGAAAACAAATACTGGGGACAACTAGCCGTCTCTGCCACCATCCACCCTCCACCCTTTTGGTACCAGAACATCCATGTGTACCTATCTTCCCAACCACCCCTATGCCAAAGGAGACAGCTCTAAAATTCCTTGAAGTTTTTGAATCCAATTCAAAGTCGAGTATCTCTGTGTCATGCACAGTCCTCTCTGTCAGTTCTAGGTGTTGAAGGTAAGCTCTCTGCCTCTCACATACCCAATACACAAGGATGAAGTAGAAGCAGGAAAGCGATGATAACAAATCCCGTTTGGACAGAGCAGAAGTGAATCACATAACTGCCAGTGCTAACAATAATCAAGTGCCACCGCCCTCTTGGAGGAACTCTTTAGTTCATCATCCTTTGTGTTTCCTGGTGTTGCCCTGTGTATGTTCTTTCTTGTGCATTATACTTCCTGGTCACAGCTGAGATGGGCCGAGCAGAGTGGGTTCTGCTTGTGGACTGAAAAGCTTTTGTAGCCCACTTCTTGCTGATCCACGTCAAGTCAACTCTTTGTCAAACATTGATAATAAGTTCTCTTGTTTAGAAATAGGTTTTTGTGCCTGAAGATTCTCACGTTACTCTAATTTCCTCTGTGTTTTGCTCATTGCCCTGTCTTTCAACTTAGTGGCAACTAACTAGTTGCATCAGAAACAAAAACTTGGGTAGAAAATTCTATTAATCAAATCCTTTCTTCTAGGCTGGTTCCAATTTTCTGGCAAGAGCATCTTTTAAAAGAAAGTGTTGATAAAATCTTGAGGCCATGGTATTACCTCCTGCTAAGTCTGGCACTACGCAACCATCACTCTTAATAGCTGCATTTTGGGGGTATAGAAGTTAAAATGTGGTCTTCATTGCGAGCACACACCTAGCTAGAGGTTTTATTATTATAGGAAAGAGAGAAAATAGATATTGAGATAGAGTGACCAGTCTAAGCCATGTTTGTTTGATAATTTAAGGCTATACATTTTCTTCGATGTCTTGCTTTATCTCTATCTTACAAGATTGGTATGTAGTATTTTCATTGCTTCTCAGTTCTAAATACGGAGTATACTGAATGAATGTGTATTGTTTTTGCACCATCATAAAGTCGAAAAATCATTACGTCAAACCATCGTAAATTGCAGACTGTGTTTTGTAATTTCCCTTGTGATTTCCTCTATATCCCATGGGCCAGTTAAGAGTATTTTTTAATTCACCAAACAATATTTTCCATTTTAGTAGGCCTATTCTTGATTTCCAATTTAATTCTATTGTCATATCATATAATCTGATCATATGATATCAATTCTTTGAAATTTATTAAGATTGTCTTTGGGACCTTCTACATAACCATTCTTTGTAACTTTTCAATACATGCTAAAAAAAGAACATAGTCTATATTTTTCTGATGCAAGTTTACGAACTCTTACCACTATGCCGATCAAAACCATCCACATATAGCCATCTAATCTTTGACAAACCAGACAAAAACATACACTGGGGAAAAGAATCCTTATTCAATAAATGGTGCTGGGAAAACTGGATAGCCACATGTAGAAGACTGAATCTGGATCCACACCTCTCA
>CAUYSK010094866.1:0-21021 GCA_963575035.1 Avahi laniger
AGTATGTCAAAGAACATACTCTCTGAATTGCATCAAGATATTTTGGGTGCTTGTCATGAACTGAATTTTGTCCCCACCAAATTCATACATTGGAGTCTTAACCCCCAATATAACTGTATTTGGAGACAGGGCCTTTGACGAGGTAACTAAGATTCAATGAGATCATAAATTTAGGGTCTAATCCAGTGGGACAAGTGTCATTACAAGAAGAGGAAGAGACACCAAAGGTGCACAGAGGAGAGGCCATGTGAAGACACAGCAAGAAGGTGACTGTCTGTGAGCCTGAAAGACCGACCTCACCAGAAACCAACCCGCTGACACCTTGACCTTGGACTTCCAGCCCTCACAACTGTGAGAAATAAACTTTTGTTGTCTAAGTCACCCAGTCTGTGATATTTTGTTCAGGCAGCCATAGTGGACTAACAGTGGTAAAGGAAGAGATCAATGTTGCTGCCAACATCTGCAATTGTTTTGTGAATGAATCATAGTTTGGCCAAAAGGACTGGAATGCATAAACTGCAGATTATTATTTCTAATCTCATTTAATTACAAATGTTTTCCCTATGTATCCAAACTCAGCATTAAAATTCTAAAGTCTATCCATTCATGAAAAAAAAACTCATCAAAGTAAGAAGGAAACCATCAAACTAAAAAAGGACATCTAGAAAACCTATAGCTAATATAGCACTTAATGGTAAAGACTGACACTCTCCTTCTGAGACTGGGAACATGGTGCGGCTGTCAGCTCTGCTCACTTCTGTTCAACAGTGTACAAGAGGACATAGCTAGCGAGATAATGCAAGAAAAAAAAAATAAAGACATACTTACTGGGAAAAAGAAGTAAAAACTGTTGCTTTTCACATATGGCATGATTGTCTAGGGAGAACATTCTAAGGAATATACCAAGAAACCCCAGTAGGATGAATAAATGAATATGTCAAGACTGTATGATAATGGTTAATATATAAAACTCAAACAGTGGAAAACAAACCTTATAAAATATCATCTACGACAGCCTCAATAATACATAGGAATAAATTTTATAACTGATGTGCAAGACCTCTATAAAAATGACTAGAAAACATTGCTGAGAGAAGACAGAAAAGATTTAAATAAGGAGATAGAGATCATGCTCATCAAATGAAATATGAAATACTCTTAAGGTGTCAATTTCACCAAATTGATTTATGGACTCAGTGTGGTCCTAATCAAAATTCCAGCAGACTTTATTGAAGTAATTGGGAGGCTATTTTAAAAATTTATATGAAAATTCAAAGCATGTAGAAAATCCAAAATATCTTGAAGCTTTGGGAAAGTTGGAAGACTTACACTAACTGAGTCAAAGTCTTGCTTGGATCATGGGCCTAAATGGAGAAACTAAAACTCAAAAATTTCTAAAATTCTAGTAGAAAACATAGAAAACATTCTTCAGTTTTGAAGTAGGTGAAGACTTCTTAGATGGACCAGTAAAACCACAAATTAAAAGTATATAAATTTATCTTTTTCAAAGTTAAAGTCTTATGCTTTTCAAAAGACACGTTGAAAATACAAAAGACAAACACTGGCCCAGGAGAAAACATTCTCAACCTGTGTAACTGGAAAAAGCTCATATCAAGATTATGTAAAGCATTTGTACAACTCCAATTAAGAAAAAATATGTTCAACAAAAACGGGCATAAGACTTAAACAGACACTTTGTAAAAGAAGATATGTCCAAGATGCCTGTGAAATGCTATGGTATGTCATTAGTTATCAGGGAAAAGCAAATAAAAACCAATGGGATGTTGGAAATACTCACTTGAATGGATAAAATATAAAGACATATCCATCAACTGCTATTGACCATATGAAGCAACTGGAACTCTGACGAATTAAACTTGGGCAGGTAAAATGGTAAAACACATTTGATAACAATATGACAGTATTTTACAAAGCTATGCATACACTTGTTATATTAGTTTTTACTGCTGTATAACAAATGACTACAAACCTAGCAGCTTAAAACCGCCCACATTCATGACTTCACATTTTCCATGGAGTCACAGTCCAGGCAGTGCTTAGCTGGGTCCTGTGCTCACAGGCTTCAGGGTCAGGAGCCTCTTCCAAGCTCGTGTGGTTGTGGCAAGGAATTCATTTCCTTGCGGCTTGCTTATTCCAGGCCAGCAGGAGAGTCTCTCACTTTTACAGCCTGTTTTCAAAGGTTCCCCAGATTAGACCAGGCTCACCCAGGACAATATCCCTGTTGATTGACTCAGAGTCAACTGATTAGGAATATTTCTTATAGCTGCAAATCTCTGCACTTTTGTGACATAATCATAGGAATAACATCCCTCATTCACAAGTTCCCACAGTCAAGGGGAAAGGATTATGCAGGGTGTGTAAACCAGGAGGCAGGACATCTTGGGGACAGTCTTAGGAATTCTGGCTACCACATTCACCGCAGGACTCAGTAATTCTACTACGAAGTACTTACCCAAGATAAATAAAAGCACATGTTCACAAGAAGACTAGTACATCAATGTTCATACTAATTTTATTCATTAGCATGAAAAACCTGCAATAACTCAATCCACCAACCAGTGAGTAGACAAACACACTGGGGTACAGTCAACAGTGTGGCAATACGAAAAGGAACTGACTGATTTATGCTTCAAATCTGCAAAACATGATATTGAGTGAAAAGAGCTAGACCCAAAAGACTATACATGTTATGATTCCATTAACATGAAGTTCTATAAGGAAATCGATCTATCCTTAATAGTCATAGTGACAGAAATATGGTCATTGGTTGTACGGGGTGGGGGGATTGACCGCAAAGGGCAAGAGGGAACTTACTAGGGTGATGGGAATGTTCTAGACCTCGTTAGAAGTGATTGTTAATGTAGATGTACACATTTGTCAAAACTCATCTAACAGTACACTCGAAATGTGTGTGCATTTTATTGTATGTGAATTATTTCTCAATAAAGTTGACTTTTTTTAGTAGAGCCCTGCCACCAAAGAACGAGTTAAAAAAAAAAACAAAACCCACCTCCTAGAGGCCAGATTATCTCAGGCGCATGTAGCACCATTTCTCTGCTCTAAAGTTGTCATGTTCATAGTGAAACTGAGTTCGCCTGGAGTATGCAAAAATACGCCGCCCAAAATTGTGCCTGTCAGCCAGTTAGTCCCTGGCATCTGGCACTTGAGATTGGCTTCATTTGTCTTGTAGTTTCTGAATCTTAAACATCTTCACAGTTGGCTCACTTTCTGCCTGAAGCTGTTGAGAGATAACGTGGTCCTTTACTATCTAAGAACAAGGAATGACCTAAAAGAAAACAAAATAGTTTTAACATTCATAGCAAAATTTACCACGATGCTATAGCAAAATATTCATTTTTTCTTAAAGAAGTTACTTTAAAATCTTACATACAAACTCCCACATATGTGCACATACATACATGCATATAATTGACTTCACTGCATACATCTTCTTTACAAAGAACAGCTCATTCAGCAGGAACACTAGGTGCCAGTTCCAAAAGACACTACACGAATGGTTAAAATCCCACTCTGCCATCGTCACCACATCTTGTTCCCCAAACCTTATTGATCCAGTTGAACAGCAAACAAGTGTGGGGAAGGGGAACCAGGAAGGGACACGCTGTGTCATACACGAATGGTGGCAGGACCCAGGGAAGAGTTTGGTGGGGAAGGGCTTGGGTGGGGCTCTCCAATTTCCTCTCCCACGAGAATCTGTGCAGGCCCCGTAGAATATGTCGCTCATTCCCCAGGACCTAGTGGAGGCTCGGCAAGTCAGTGAAAGGAAATGCGTATGTATCTCTACCTATAAAAGTTTTCAGACAAAAACGTACCATATACATACATCGAGACTGAATAAATTATTCTTTAACAACTTATATTTATCTCGGGGTTTGAAAAGTTGTGACTTATGAACAATATGACATTAGAAGAAATGTTTTGAATTCATATCAAAGAGCTTGTGCAGGCACGAAGGCTGTCATTAAGAGAAATTTTAAAAAGGGCACCAAATAAATGTCTGCTAATTTACTCGTCAACGTTCCAATAGGGTATTGGTCCAACTGACCATCTTGCAAATGAGAATGCATGGCCAGAGAGTTTCTATTTTCTTTTATATTAAAACAAAAAGAGCCAGCAGTCACTGGAAGCGTGAGTTAGACTGCACCTGTCCTCAGCTGCGCACAGACAGGGTAGAAAGGCCAGTGAAACGGCGGGTTCCGAGCATTGCGTTGCGCGATGAAGATGCCGCGCAGACGCTGCAGAGGAGACGCGGGCCCAGGACGGGGCCGTGGGAAGATGAAGTCGTGTTAAGGAAGGTGGTTTCTGAGCTTCCTGGAGACGCTGCTCTGGAATTGAGACGCGTGGGAGGAGACGTAGGGACGGGAACAGGCCTGGCAGGTGCAAGGAGGAGAGGCAGGAGTGAGAGAGGCCAGGGACGGCGAGCGCAGCCGGGAACAAGGCTGCGAGATGAGCCCGCCCTGGTCAAGTCATTAACGGCCACATTTTGCAGTTTAACGGCACTGGAATCTGAATTGTAAGTTTCAAGTCAGTGAAATGGCGATAGTGACTTTATAACTGTGCGTTTCCAACCTCATCCACCTGCTCAGGGATCTCTGAGAGTACATGAGCAATATACTTAGCTGTGCACTTACAATGCAAGTAATAAAGGTTCTTGTATCAACAGAATATCGTGTGAACTGCAGTCAAAGTGATCACATGTGTGGAATGGGCAAAATGCACCATTTAAAGATGGTTTAAAAAGCAACGTATCTTCCTAAAACGTATGAATACAAATCCCAAAATGTTTCATCTGGTGCTAAAAGTATTGTAATTTCTACAGCAAACAAAAACCCTTGCTTTTTTTCATAATTCTGTAATGCAAGGTGAAAATTATGCTTTACCCATAATTTATTTTTGAACATTCAATTCTCAAATGCTATCAGAATGAGTCAGAACCAAGTGTCTGGATTTCACTAAATTGCACAGCATAAAATTTGGTGTTTGGTGGGAAAGAGCATATAGATTTGAGAGAATTACATATACGAATGCTGAGTGGACCTAAATATAGTCATTTATTTTGTCCTAGTGGAAAAAGAAAACTTTGCTGTGAATACTAAATAGCTTTGTGTTACTTAAAAAGCCTTTGGATACAATTCAAGGTATTGACTTCACAAACATTAGGAGGGGACTTTTTTAGTGCACATTCTTATTAAGGCTGTTTAATACTAATGAACATGAGATGCAGTAGTAATCACATTTATTTCCAGCTCTTTGTTCTTTTTTTTTAATTAAAAAGAATGCAAACTTTAATAACCATTTCTAAACGGACATGTGGCTTTACGTACACTATAAATATTCATTCAAAACTTACAAAAATCAATGCAAAAGGCCTCTACAATGAAGCACTTGACTCTTAATTACCAAGGGTGAATTTTATCCACAGTATTTTGGGAGATTTAAATCTAGATCTGTTTTCCTCTTTTTATTACAACTGGAAGGATTTAAGAATATAACAAAATATATAAGAATGAAACATCATTAACTCATGTCTCAATAATGATCTGTGATAATCCTGACACAAGTTATTGTACTTTAAAAACTCAATTTCAAATGACTCTAATTTCTGTTTTTATTCAGAATCCAGTTATGACAATGGGGGCATTATCTACAGGCAGATTTTCCAACTTAGGGCTTGAGTGATTGGGAGTTACTATAAAGCCCTGTCTACATTTCCTTATTATTTTGCATGTTCTGAGTCTGTCTAGAGCCCACACGCACCAGGAGACCTTTGCAGACCTCTCCATTTCCTTTCGAATATCTGCGAATATTTTGGGGATATATTTGTTTATCTTTAAGACCTATGGAATTGCCTTTTGCTGTTAGCTCCAATAAAATGTGTATATGAAGAATCTTAGAGCCAAAAAGATCCTTTATGTGTTCATTTATTTCCCACACTTAATCCAATGCCCTCATCTCTTTTTAATATGATGATTCTCTGACAATTCTCAATGACAAGGGACATGCTTGCTTCAGAAACACTCATGGTTGGATAATTTTCTAAGCTATGGAAATTCTTCCTTAAAAATATGAATGGTATCAACATTGTTGATCAAACACATGGAAATTGTTAACATTGGTTGTAATAGTGTGTTTTTTGGATGCCATTGACAGAATTTATTCCAGTAGGTGTTTATTATTTTTATGATTCAACTAACTAGAATAGTGATGATACGCCTTTCTTATATTATTTGGAGAATAAGCATGACGGGCCCTACATCAACTCCTAGCAGCAAAGAGAAAAAGTTTGATGTGTCTGTCAGTCACTGCTTTTGCAACCTTTGAAGTCACCAGTCAGATGTCCCTGCTTATCTCCAAAGACTTTTCCACATTAAATACTTTAGATCCTTTAATGATATTTCCAAGATCCTTGAAGTTAAGGACTGTGTCTACTTACATTTTACACTCACCCCAGCAACTTATGCAGTGTTGGGCGTGTGCATCAGTCTGGGGCCCAGTCAATGTTAGCAGAATGAATGAGTGACATGCCTTTATGGCCCTTCACCAGAATGGTTACTTTCCTGTGAAAAAGCACAAGTTTGACTCTCTATTTCTTGAAGTGAAGCCCTCAGTTATCTCCTGACCAGTGCCCAGGGCGACACCATGCTTCTGTAAATGAACCCGGGGTTACTTTGATGTCTGGGCAGCCACATTACACCATTGACTCCCGGAGAGTTACTTGTCAATAAAATATTGAGTTTTCCCACAGGTTATGATCTGTCATTCTGTGCAACTTGGACAGTGTGATTTCATTAATGTTAGTCCATTGAGTCTTGCTCATCATGCCATCAATAATAAATGCTGTCATTTACCACTTACGGTGGGATAGGGATAGTTATAAGACTTTCATAGTCTTTATTTGCATTATCTCAATTAATTCTCTTAGTAACCCTGTCAGGTAGACCAGTGGTAACTTGAAGCAAACAGTTTGAACCTATGGAATTCAAGAGTTGCATTTGATTGACTATATTTTATCACCTCCTTCTTGTTGAAACTTAGAAAACTGATTTTCACCGAAGGAGGCTCAGTTGCCTGATCAATAAAATAGGTACATAATTTCTCCCTGCAACTATAGAGAATATTCTAGAAGATCAGAAAGCACTACCACAAAAATAAAAATTAAGAAATGGTTCAATTTCTGCAAAGTTTGATTTAGCAATATGTGTAGTACCTTGCTACTGAAAGTGCTATCTGAGAGCAGCAACATTGCCTGGGGACTTGGTAGACGTGAAATCTCAGGTCTCAGCGCACATTTATTTACAAAGAATTAGAATCTGCATCTTAACAATACCCTCTCCATGCACGTGTGGCTCTGCGAGGCAGGGGTGCAGTGAAACGGGGCTGCTCTTGGAGGGAAGGGCTGGCTTGAGTCCTGCCCCCCACACTGCTGCCATGTTTGTTTGAACAAGTCACTCAACACTGGCAGCTGCAGCCTCTTCATTAGAAATAGCCAGCAAATATCATCTGCCTTGGAGCTACCCAGGGTTCAAACAAACTAGATTCAGTGCATACGCATGATCAGCCCAGTACCCGGGTGTCACGGATATCTCTTACATATTTATCAAATCCAAGTATGATATTTTAAAACAATGCTTTCCTTTCCCTGATTTTAAAAATAATACATGCTCATGACAGAAAATTGGCAAAATACATTTTTAATGTGCAGTTTTATTTCGGTTTATGGCTATATAAAAATGAATGTGTCTGTTGGTATTATGTCAAATTAACTAGCTGTTATTAAAAAGTACTGGCATTTAGAAAAGCAGATTATATTTTCTTAAAATAATTCTGTAATAACAAGAACATAAGTACAAAAGGTATCACACATAAAAACCTTCACAAAGGGCAGAGCTAGGCTGAGAGACCCAGGCTTTGAATTGGGCAAGATCAAGTTCGGATCTGGAATGCAACTGTGACGGACGCAGGGCTCGAGGCGAAACATTTCCGTGACAGGAACTTCAGTTTCTTCATCTGGAAGGCTGTCGTTAGGAAGGTTTAATTGAAATGCAGGGACCAACTTAGAGGCTGCCACAGAGCGTTACTTGATAAACGGTGGCCATCATGCGATAGGTTATAGAGAAACTCCTTTTTTGACAGCCTCTTCCAGAAGAAACAAGAGACAGAGTTTAATATCTACGTGGAATTTCAAGTGGCTTTTGGATACATAGTTTAACTAAATTTAAAAGGACTCCAGAGTGTGGTAAGAAAAGCTCGTCGAGATGGAATTTAAAGACTACTATCGCAAAGGTGGCAGTTTTCCTGTAAAAGCGGTTTAAGCCACATTCTGAAATAAAAGTGATAATATAAATTTGCTTGATTATCTACAAAATGCTAATGCTTTCTAAGACCTGGAGAAACGGGGCTAAAGGAAACAGTCCCGGAGAGCTGAACTGTGTTTTCCGACAGAGCTTAGCAGCGAGGATGGGTTGGGACACGTTTTCAATTTGTCTTCCAATCTCTTGTCGGATTTTCTGATCTTTCAGTCGGTAAAAGTAAAGTCCTGGAAGAGCAGTCCGTCCATTATCCAAGGACCAGGGGGCAATGGGAAGGGAAGGGTACCCAGCGCAGCTTGCGGAGTCTGTTTCCAAGTCCATTGCTGCCAATCCCGCGAGGTAACAGGCGCCGTGCACTCGACAAGCAACTGTCTCCCAGAGGGAGTTGACCTAGGTTCCCGGGGGTCATTCAGAGACAGAGACAAACACGAAGCAGGTCACTTTTGATGCTGCCCTGCAACTTTTGGCTGCAAAATGCGGCTGGGTGTGGTGGGTGGAGCGCCGACTGGGTGTCCCGGGTGTCCCTGCTCAGGGGAGCACATTTCAGAGGATCCCTCCACCTCCGGCCCTTCCAGCCAGAACCGTTGTACGTACAATGAGGTGCAGTGTCCATCATGAGAGCGAGACTCGGGCTGTTTTACCTCCCCGACACCCCTCCACTCCTCTCCTAAAGGATGTCTGCTGGCCACACGGATTCTTGAGCTTCTAATGGAGAGAGGCAAGGACAGGAAAAAGGAAGAAAAACGGAACAGAAGCAAAGCCTAGAACAGCTTTTCTGAGAGTTTGGAAGAGAACGATGTGGGAGTGGATCCCTTCTGGAATGCACCTGTTTTCATGGGCTATGACGTTTAGCCGCGCCGCCTTTGCGTTGCCCGCCACAGTCTCGACTTCATAACAGACATGGTCACGGGCCACACAGCGACGTTCAGTCAACCAGGGACCAGGACCACGTAGACGACAGTGGTCAAACAAGGTCATGGCAGAGCTGGAAAAGTCCTGTCACCTGGTGACTTCGTAGCCCGATGCATCACACGCCTGTCTGTGGTGCTGCTGGGGTAACCAGGAGTACGTGCAGTTGGCTTCAGTACACGATACTGAATGAGAAACAGCTTTGTCACCGGTTTATGTATTCACTATACTTTTGATTGTCATTTTACAGTGTACTCTTACATCGTAATTGTAAACTTTTGCAGTGTCCACTTACATTTTTGTTGATGTTCTAACAACAACAAAAAGTTAACTATGAAATAGCCTCAGGCTGGTCCTTCAGGAGGTATTCCTGAAGAAGGCATTGTCATAGGAGATGACAGCTCCGTGCATATTACTGCCCCTGGAGCCTTCCAGTGGGACAAGATGTCAAGGTGAAGGCAGTGATATTGATGATCCTGACTCTGGGTAGTCCTAGTCTAATGTGTGGGTTTGTGTCTTACTTTTTAACAAAAAAGCTTAAAAAGTAAAAGCAAAAATTTAAAATAGAAAAAAACCTTATAAAGATATAAAGAAAGAAAATATTTTTGTACAGCTGCACAATGTGTTTGTGTTTTAAGCTAAGTGTTATTACAAAGGAGTCAAAAAATTAAAAAAAATAAAACACTTAAAAAGTAAAATTGTTACAGTAAGCTAAGGTCAATTTATTATCAAAGAAAGAAAAATAGTTTTTCATAAACTTGGTATAATCTAGGTGTATGTAGAGTTTTTGACTCACCCAGAGCAAGTTCCGGTCCTGCTAGCTCCATGCATGGTAAGTGCACTATACAGGTGGACCGTTTTTCAGTCTTTGATATCATATTTGTACTGTACCTTTTCTATGTTTAGACAAATACTGACCACTGTGTTACCATTGCTACAATGTTCAGTGCTGTCACGCGTGTCCAAGTCTGCAGCTTCGGAGCAATAGGCTGCACACATAGCCTAGACGTGTAGCGGACTTGGCCACGTAGGTTTGTGCGAGTGCACTCTGTGATGTCCCCACAGTGACAGTCACCTAACGACACATTTCTCAGAAAGTATCCCCGTCGTGAAGGGATGCATCACTGCATATTCATCGAAATGCTGTTTCGTGCAAGTCACAAGCGTTGCATGATACTGTGAGAAAGAACAAAAAGCACCAGGTAAGCTTCATGCCTAGCAGGGAGCACAAGGCAAAGGTGCATACGGGTGCATAAAAATAAAATACACCCTGGCGGGTGAGAGCTCGAGGCAGCACCTGACTCAGGGATGTGAATGATGCAGAAGCAGTCTGGGCTTCCACAGGAGGGAACGACCGCACCACGGCTCATGCTGGAAGAGCGAGAGAAGTCTTTGTGAGAAAAAGTGGGGAGCTTTTCCTGAAAGGCTGAAGGACTTCAGACACGCAGAGAGGAGAGAAGCGGGAGGTAGCGTGGCGTGACCAAGACCACAGCTGTAGGTAGCGCTAGGCGTGTCCTGGAAACGTGGCCATCGTGTTGTCTGTTCTCTAAGTTTCTCTCTCTCTGTGTACAAATGTAAAATATAAAAATGTGTTAAAACCTCTCAGAACCTATTTACAAAATACTTTTCAATACCTAATTTTAAATTATGGACCAAAAAAAAAAAAAACACCTCAAGACCTTTTCTTTTCCTTTTTTTGTTTTTTAGTGGCCAGAATAAATATTAGCTGACCTGAGCAGACATTTGAAAATCCTTGGACCATCTCAACTCTCTAAAATCAAATATTTACCTCCCTGCAGTTCTCAAAATAAAAGCTTTCTGCGTGAATGTTCTTGCCAGCAAAACAAATGTTTGCTGGGGAATGTTACAGTTGGACTGCGAAGACATCCCCAAATAAATTGCTTGATTGTCAAGCCACACTCTTTGTTTGGAAAATTACTGAGATTGGTCGTATGGCCTAAGAGTTAAAGTTAGCTTCAGCTTTTTATAGATGAGCATAATTCCATTCCACAAAAGGCGTGTCAGTGGAACAGAGCAGTGTTTACTTTATGGATAATATACATTTCAAAACACTGTGAAGCTCATATGCAAAGGCAATTACTTGCCCCTAAAATAAATCCTTGCTGGAAGATGCACACTTCACATCACCATGTTCAGCGGTATGCCAGCCAGCCAGGCTCTCAGGACCTGCGTAAATGTAAATGTTTATAGAAAGATTTTGCTGTAGAAATAAACCTCAATGAATTGGCCTGCACTAACTTGGAATACCTGGAATTTATAATAGTGCTTGTAGAGACTAGTTTCAAAGTCCTCTTTTAAGATTGTAGAGTAAACAGAATTTCAGGGAGATTTTTAAGCTATTTTTTATTTATTCAGGATATTGTGGGGGTGCAAACATTTTGGTTACATGCAATGCATTTGTACCACCCAAGCCAGGGCTATAAGCACGTCCCTCCCCCATACAGTGCGTTCTGCTTCCATTAGTTGTGGGTTTACGCCCCAACCCTCACCCCCACCAGCACCCAATAAGTATTGCTACCATGGGAACATCTTATTTAGCAGATTTTAAGCACAGTGGGTAGCATTTATTTTCATGCAAACAATGTATATGCTTGTTGCAAATCACTCTTTATGCAGTTAAGCAAGTTCTTTCTAGACCCTTAGGTATGTGGGCTTTTAACCAGTTTGAAGATTTTGTCATTGATATTCTGTTTTGTTTTACATGTTGTTAAAATTAACAGAGGTGCATACATTTTATACTTTCTCCAAATTTATCTTCTGTGCCTAATTTCTATGAATTGATGAGGTTTGCTTCAAATAACTTCATCATGTGGCTAGGAAATCAGGTAATATTTCTTCTTACATACATGCTCCACAGTAAAAAAACAAAAACAAAAACAAAAACAAAAAACAGCTGCCTCATGAACAGTTAATGCTGGATCTCTTTTAAAATTATTTGAGTGGATATAAAATTCAAAATTCTCCAGTGGCATGTCATTGCACGTGGTATTAGTACTTTATGTTAATAATGGATCTGTGTTGGACACTTGCTGAGTGTTGACTGTGTTCCATACATAAAGACAGCATCCTCTGCCCTAGAGGCTTGGCATAAATTACCCAGATTCATCAATAGAGAATGGACCAGCAGAGCATGGAGTAGAAAAGAAAAGCTACTTTTCTAAATATGGCTTTGCGACCATATTGCCTAATATTGAGCACGCCATCGGAACAGCCCTAGAATGTCAAGCCCTAAGTGGAATATCAGCTCTGCTCTACCTTAGACCTGCTTTTGAAAACAGACATGCCCATGTCTTACTCATGGAGATGCTGACAGAGTGGATCTGGGCTGGGATCTCACGAGGAAGTTTCTGTAAAGTTTTCCAGGTAATTCTGATGCTGGTGCTTGCCATCAGCTGGAGGAGGAAGCAACATTTACAGAAGTTGAGAACTGGAGTGCTAGTTTTCATGTTTTCATTTACCAGGCACATGGCTTTGGCAGAGTTACTGGTTTTACCTGATCTTTGGCACAGAATTTATATGACGTAACACTCTTGAGGACAGCCTAGGTAATACGTAAGGAAGGGTTTAGGGAATTGCAACATTTTATAAAAATGTGTGAACTTCTTATTTTCAGAGACTAGAGGTTTGGGTGAATGAAACTTTATTTGTTGAGAATATTTTGCCAAATTTCGCCTAGCTAGTTCACTCACAAACCATGCTTCCCAAAGCCTTGATCAGAGCTGTCAAACTAGGCTATGAAGTCAGTTCATGGACTGACCAAGTAATTCCTCTGGCTTGATAAAAACAGACCAGTCAGGAAGTAAATATGCTTGCAAATATCGTGTGGATGACCTGTGGAGTTGCATCAGTAAAATGAGACCAGTGTGGGTTTGAGGTCACAGCACTGAGGTGTGCGATACCACAAAAATGTAGAGAGAATATTTAGCATGTTACAAAGAGACATGGAAGATAGAAACATGGTCCTAATTTAACTGTTAGAGATGAAAAATATATTTTCTAAGAAATTAAAAAAAAATGTATTGCATGGGATTAATAGCAGATTAGATCGTGCAAAAGAAAAGATTAGTAATTTAAAGACATAGCAATAGAAACTCACCAAAATAAAATATAGAGAAATAACTGAAAAAAGAGCAATGCTGAGTGAACTTTGAGACAATGTAAAATGGCCCAACATACATGTAACCAGAGTTCTGAGGGAAAGGGCGAGGGGCAGCAGAGAAAAACATTTGGAGAAATTCACAATGGATGAAACTCTTGCAAACTGGATGAGAACTCTAAACCCACAAATCCAAGAAGTTCAACACACTGCAAGAGCCAGAAAAATGTAGAAAACTACATCATAGTCAAATTGCTTTAAATCAGTGATCAATAGGATATTTTAAAGCATCCAGATCACAGAAATAGGTTATATAGAGAGGAACAGAGAAATAAGACAGCCAATTTCTTATTAGAAACAATGGAAACCAGATGCCAGTATATAGTATTTTGTAAGATGTAAAAGATAGAACCACAAAAATTTTAGAAGAAAACAGGAAATATTTGCAATCTTGGGTTACGCAAATATTTCTTTGATAGTACATGAAGAGAATGGGCAATAAAAATGTTGATTAATTTGAATTGGTCAAATTTAAAAAACTTTTTTTATTCAAATGAGATTAAAAATTAAGTGAAAATACAAGCAAGCCACAGGCAGAGTAAACATTTGCAAAGCACACGCTTAGAAAGAGCTTATTTCCAAAATATATCTTACCACTCAATACTATGATAAACAATGTAAATAGGGAAAATATGACAATAGATACTCCACCAAAGAAGATATACAGATGCTAAATAAGCACATGAAAAGATGCTCACAGTCAATACTCACTGAAGAGATACAAATTAAGAACACAATGAGATTCCATGGCATATCCGCTAGAAGGGACAAAATTTGAAGGCTGGCAATGTCAAGTGCTGACTCAGACAAGCAGTTGGAACACTCGTGCATTGCTGGTGGTGATGCGATACAGCCCTTTCAGCATCACTTTGACAGTTTCTCCTGAAGTTAAAATATACAAACGATTCATATTAGTTTCCTAGGGCTTCTGGAACAAAGTATCATAAACAGGGCAGCTTAAACAGCAGACATTTATCATCCCACAGTTCTGGAACCAAGAAACATGAGATCAAGGTGTTGGCAGGGTTGGTTCATCCAGAGAGCTATAAGGAAGGGTCTTTTCCAAGCCCCTCTGAGCTACTGGTAGTTTATTGGCATCTTTGATAGCTTTTGACTTTTAGATGCAACACTCCAATCTATGCCTTCATCTTCACATGGGGTTCTTCCCATGTGTTTGTCTGTCTCTCTGCCCAAATTTTCCATTTTTATAAGGACAGCAGTCATATTGCATTAGGGCTCACCCTATTGACCTCAACTAAATCTGTAAAAAATACTCTTTTGAGATAAAGTCATATTCATAGGTACAGGAGGTTAGGACTTCAACAGTTTTAGGGGTCAGACTATAGGACCAGGCAATCTCATACCCAGGTATGGAAAAAAAGAAAACCCTTTTTCCTGAAAGGGTTTTATGAAGTTTATATGACATTTAAATCTCAATTGGTCCAATTTGTATTAGCAGAAGTTTCATTTGTACTTAGTCCTGTCCTCCACTGGTACACGCAGGCTGGGCAAGAAGGAAACACTGATTTATTCTGAACTTCAGCACACTGAGTCGCTATACAATGCACTGTTTGCATTAGGTGTGATCCTGCTCTTGGGAAGCTTCCAGTCTAGAGGGAGATCCGCAGTCTGGCCCTCAACACTTCCAATGCCAGGCAGTACTTGGATAAGAACAGCTGCAGATGAAGTCTTCTGGCAAGTTCAGAAGAGCTACAGACAGCTGTATGTGGGGAGGCTCAGGGGTGGCCTGACGAAGAAAGAGGTGTTTGATCTCATTAAAGATTCTGGACAAGTGGGTAGAGGGAAATGCAGTCCAGGCAGAGAGAACAATAAACGCCACATGAAGGAGACGGGAACGTACGGACATGTGGGCAAGGAACAGTGAGTAACAGCTGCGCTGAAGCAGGCACGGGGCGGCGGACGGCCAGGATACTGCGTCGCAGAGACGGGGGGCAGCTCGGAAGCGCCGGGCGCCCTGGTTCTGGAGGCAACAGAGACGAAGGGACGGTGTCAAACGGGAGGGTGACAGGACGGGCGCTATTTCGGCAAGGTTCACCTTGCACAGGGTGCGGAAGGAATTAGAAAAGGAGACTCATGCGAGGGGCCCCTCGGTGGGCTGCTGAATGGCCGTTGCCCCGGCTAGCGGGGGTCTCTGAGCTCTATTCAGGGAGGCTCTCTGGTCACATGACAGGCCTCACCTGTATCAGGTAATTTTCTATTCACACCAGCACATCGGCGCGTAAGACCAGGCAGCTGGAGGGGTTGGTTATCCGTCGGCTAGGACCTTACCTGATGCGGCAGTTCCTTCCTACCTCTATGATGAGAAAAGCTCTTGATGACATGATACTGCTGAAATAATGTTATCATCAATTTTATTTTTGCAAAATTGGCAGGATATTTTCTTTGGAATCAGATCTCTGAGTCATCAATGTTAAAGATAATTTCAATAACACAGCTTCTAAAAGGCACAGTTTGACACTGTTACATGTGTCTGAGATGGCCACCCTGAGCATGAGAGACATGGCTTCAGTTGTGCAGATTTCCAAATGTCCCCCTTGGAATGCTCTTTCAAGGTCAATATCCAGAGAAACAGTCTGGGGGAAAATCTGGAAAGGGCTCAACTATCTAGTAAACTAGTAAAATCAGTTGCACAGGGGAAAAAAGGGAAGGAACTCCCACCCTTTCACTCTGCCTCTGCCCTCGGATATCGCCATAAAGGTAGACACTGGCATCCTTTTTCCGCTGAATACATCAGGAGGTCCATCACCCTCAATATCTCATCACCCCTGTAGGTTGCCAGCCAAGTCCCTGAGGACACGCTTGGTGGCTGCTGAGATGGCACCAGACCTTGGGGAAGGGGCTTCAGGGTTCCCCAGACGCTCGGAGACTGTGCGTGTGCCCGTCCAGACTGCACATATGTAACTCTGCGGGAAAGTGGAGGCTCCCACAGGAAGGTGACACCGCATGCCAATCTGTCACTACACACAACAGAATGAGTTTGAGAACAATCGAATAGAAGGCACACCTGTACTATCTCCATGGGTTCCCCAGAGGGCATTTTAAGCAGAAAGCAAGATGTTTATTACTTTGTAAAGCTCCGAGTTTCCTGGGTAAGAAATCTGTTCCCGTATTTCTGTATTTATGTCTGTACTTCGCTTACATCCATGGAGAAGAGGAGAATAATTTAGGCAGGAGCGTCGCTGAGCTGCAGGTATGTATTTAAAGGGAAATATTTGGCAGCTATTTATTTGGGTGACCTAAGGGCCAAAGGAGACTGTGTAAAATTTAGCTGAAAGTAGAGGCAACTGTATAATTGTCCAAGACCCCACAGTGGATTATTGGTGGATTTGAAACGATAGTCCCGTTCTCTTGACTCCTTGTTCCCCGTGTCTATCGCTGCATAACGAACCACCCCAACATCAGTGGCTTAAAACAGCAGCGATCGTTTATGTTGTTTATGAACTGCAGCCTGAGCTGGCATGGATAGTTCACGCCTGCTTCTTGCAGGGGCAGCTGTGTTGGCTTTCTGGGACTGGAGGATCTACTTCCACGATGCTCCCTCGCAGAGCAGGCCACCCCTGGGAGCTGGACCAAGACTTTCGTGCAGGGGCCTCATCGCCTCTTTGCCCGGGTCTCTCCTCTGCCTTGCTCCTAGCATGGCTGCTGCGGTGTAAGAATGAGAGTTACAAAAACCAGCAAGCGGAAGCTGCAGTCTATTCAGACCTGGTTTCCCAAACTGGCAAGTGTCACTTCTGCCATTGTCTACTGGTGAAGAAATCCCAAAGCCTGCCAAGATTCAAGGGTGGGAAACACAGACCTCCCAGGGCACAGGGAAGACAAATGGTCTGTGGCCATTGCGACCTGCCACATGCTCAGTCTGCTTCCCCAGTGTCTGCATTTCACATCTGGCTTTTTTGTATATGTCTTTTATCACATTTTTCATGTCTTTTTTCCTCTTTGTAAATATTGCTAATTTTTATTCAATCATTTTTTTTAGAATTAAACAGAAGGGGCATATAGTTAGATATCTGCTTACAAATAAAAATGCTGAAGCCCAGCAAGGTGCCGTGTGCAGCGTGGAAGAGTGAATAGCCATGGTGGCGTCTAGAGCCGAGAGGTCCTGGCACCTGGTCCAGTCCTCTGTTCGTGGCAGGGGGTTGGCCACACTGAGCTGGGCCTTTTACTGAATGAGTAGTTTGCGCCAATACTGTAGTATTAGACAATCGTACGGGCATGCTTTTCATTTGTAACACACGATGCTTTAGAAATTGTACTCCATGATCTTAAAATGTTCATAACACACTTGGAAAATAATACCCATTGGACAAAGAATGAGCAAAATAATGTCAGCCACAATGGTATAATATTCTTACTGGAGTGCAAAGAAAGAAAAACCAAAAACCTGTCTTCTAGCTGAAGCATCATGAAAACCCTCACCTCAAGAATATCTCTAGGGCATCTTTGGTCATTTTAAAATTGTATCTCACGTCATCAAAATAAAGATTGACTTACTACAATTGATTTTCATAAAACGGAAGAGGAAGATAAGGAGAATATGCATGATAACAATAATAATAACAGCAGCGGAATGGGTTAGCATATTCACTGTTCACAATCACCTTGGGAAGTGGGCTTTGCAGCCGAGACTCAGTTTCTGTCCACGGTTGCTAAGTTACAGAACGGGGGTTAGTTCATCCCCTGGAACATGCGCCACACACCCCCTGCTCGCGAGGCCCTCTGCTCTGCGCTCCCGGTGCAGGTGACCCGGCGCACACTCATTCTCGGTGCCCGTAGCTCGTGGCTGTGTGGCTTTCCAGGCTGACTTTCTCTGAATTTCTGTTTACTGACACTGTGATGGTTAGTTTTATGTGTCACCTCGACCTGGCCACTGGGTGCCCAGATATTTGGCTACACATCATTGTGGGTGTGTCTGGGGGTGTTTCCAGAGGAGATTCGCATTTGATTAAGTGGACTGGGCGCAGGAGATTGTTCTCCCTGTGGTGGGAGGGTCTCGTCCAATCCATCCAAGGCAATAGCAGAAAAGGCTGAGCAAGAGAGAACCCTCTCTCTCTCTCTCTCTCTTTCTCTCTTGGCATTTTTGCCTTTGAGCCGGAACATTGTTCTTCTCCCTTTGGACTCGGACTCAAACTGGAACTTACACCCTCTCCTGGGTCTGGACTTCTCAGCCGGCATGATTGCATGAGTCAATCCTTCATAACAATTCCCTTCCCACACACACAGACACACACACACACACACACACACACACACACACACACACACACCCTATTGGTTCTGTTTCTCGGGAGAACCCTGACTAATACATACACCAAACACTTTGTCACCTATATTGTGGATCAAAAATTAAATTGCTTTAATGGGCAAGGCGAGGCAAGCAACAGGGAAATGTGTGAGGCAGCTTGGTGTCACGAGAAGGAGAAATACAGGTCAGTGAAGTGGAAAATGTCCCCTCTCAAAGACACCACATCACCGTTGTTCTAAACACAGTGTGGTCCGAAGGAAACAGGACTGCAAGCCTTGCTCCCTGACACAGAGTGACACTGGATGACATATTCCCTGTGTTTGGTCTTGACCTTGGTGTGTTCCTTGCAGAATGTGTCGGTCCAGATAGAGACAACACCTAACCTGTGGGAATCCCTGAAATTTTATTTTTAGAAGTACTATCAGGATCTACATGAAAGTAGAAAGAGGTTTTCTCCTTCTAGATCTGTGCCTTGACATCAGTAAGAGACAGGCTCCCTCCTGAAATATTTGCAGCCTCTGCCAGGAAAGCTTTGCAGCTGGACCATGCAATGAGTTGGTGCATTATGTATACACACACATATACGTATACTTACATGTAAATAGATATACATATATTTGTATATGTAAATATTTTATGATCACTGTTACTTATTTAATTATAACGTTTCATAGCCTCTTTCTGTCTAAATTTAAAGCAAATATCCTTAACCGCCTTTTCAAATCTGAAGTAAGAAACAGTAGAAATCTTTACAGCTTTGCATTAGACCCTAAGGTATGAATTAAGTTCATGTTACTTTTTCCTTCCAGTTTGCCATTTTTATTCTAGTTTAGAGAAAAGAGTAACTGCCGTTTTCTCTTATGAAACCTAAGCACAATAAAGTTGGTTTTTTTCAGCAAGAAATGCACAAGTTGCTAAGTTTTAATACATAATTTTGACAATAAAAAATAAATTCTGTTTTATCTCTACTAGAAACATATCTAGAAGCACAGTGAGGATTTTTTTTCAATAAAATAGTGAACGAGGAAACAGTAATGATATGCACATCTTAAGCCAAAGGGAAGACATGAATTGTATTATGTAAATGATAAAACTCTCTCTATTTATTTTTTTCACATATAGAAGGGGTTCCAGAGCTTAATGGACTTGTATAGAGCCAGACAGCATCCACCTCTGCCAGTGTCTACAGACGACCTGCTGTGTGCTGCCACCGCGGTCAGCCGGGGGACACCACGGCGGAGAGTGCACAGTCCTGCTCCCAAAGAGACACACTGAAGGGAGAGACTCACAGATGTGTGACACAGCCTCCTCCCTGGATTTGGTAATGTCCTGCATTCCTGAGCACCCTCTAAATGTCCAAAGTGTGAATCCAATTAAGAACAGTAGCAAAAAGAGAAAATAAAAACAATGGCAAAACACTTACCTGATACCTACTATGTATGTACTTATTTAATCTTTGCAAAATCCAGCGAACGACTTAGGCACCATTGTTATTCTATTATACAGATGGGGAAACTGAGGCACAGAGCGAGTTCAGTAATGTCCCCTGAGTTACACAGCTAAGTGGCACAGCTGGCGTTTGAGCCCGGACAATCCCTCTTCAGAGCCCCTGCTCTTGGCCCTCTGCGAGGCTTTAGGGTCCAGGTCAAGCGGCTTCCTGGAAATGGCTCCGCCCACTGTGCCCCTCCTCGGCCTTGCACTTTCACCTCCCTTTTCATTCCGCTCCCTCAGCTTTTTTTAACCCCAGCTGTTACTGGTCCTAGTTAGATAATGGTAAGCAAAACGTTTTTCCCTTTGCCAACCTGAAATCTTTCTCTTGTTGGGTAAAATAGGTTTCATAGGACAAAATAAGTTTAGACAGCACAATCTATGGGCTCCAGCACTGTGGTGGGAGAAAGAGAAGAGGAAATTAGACTTACTGAGCTACGTCCAACGTGGCAGAACAAGCTCCGACCATCACTTCCTCATTCAGTAGACGGGAGGGCGGGTCAGGAAGATGTAAATCGCTGGAGGTGTGCTTTTTTTTTTTTTTTTTTTGAGACAGAGTCTGGTTCTGTTGCCAGGGCTAGAGTGCCATGGCGTCAGCCTAGCTCACAGCAACCTCAGACTCCTGGGCTCAAGCAATCCTCCTGCCTCAGCCTCCTGAGTAGCTGGGACTACAGGCACGCGCCACCATGCCTGGCTAATTTTTTCTATATATTCTTAGTTGTCCAGCTAATTTCTTTGTATTTTTAGTAGAGACGGGGTCTCACTCTTGCTCAGGCTGGTCTCGAACCCTGAGCTCAAAGGATCTGCCCGCCTCCGCCTCCCAGAGTGCTAGG
>CAUYSK010094867.1:0-17796 GCA_963575035.1 Avahi laniger
CCTCCTGCCTCAGCCTCCCGAATAGCTGGGACTACAGGCATGCACCACCATGCCCAGCTAATTTTTTCTATATATTTTTAGTTGTCCAATTAATTTCTTTCTAATTTTAGTAGAGACGGGGTCTCGCTCTTGCTCAGGCTGGTCTTGAACTCCTGAGCTCAAACAATCCACTCGCCTTGGCCTCCCAGAGAGCTAGGACTACAGGCGTGAGCCACCGCTCCTGGCCTTCAGAGTTGTTTTTACTGCTCTGTAATAATGATTTGGGGGAGTCAGGAGACTTCCGTTAAATGTCTGACTCTGACCAACTCTGAGACCTTGGGCAGATAACTTAATCTCTAAGATGCAATGTAACCTCTCATCTGCAAAATGAGGAGGCTCAAATAGAATATCCTTTCAGTCCCTTTTAACAAAGACATTTTGTAGTCCACAAGAAATTTGTCCATGGGTCAATAAGTGTTGGTTTTTTTTTTTGGTGTGCGTATGTGTGTTCCCTCTATGAGGGATATTCTTTATAAATACACATATTCCTTTTTAAAAAATTGTTTTAGAGACAGGATCTTGCTGTCACCCAGGCTGGAGTACAGTGGTGTGCTCATAGCTCACTGCATCCTCAAACTCCTGGGCACAAGCAGTTTCCCTGCCTCAGTCTCCTGAGTAGCTGGAACTGCAGGTGCAAGTATTCCTTTTAAAGAAAGATGTCAAAGGAAGAGCTCGGTGACTGCTTCAGTTTATATTCTGGTCCTTAGTTTTGCAGATCACAAAACATAGCTTTATCTGCTCGTTCAACACATACCAGGTTCTGGGGGATTGATTCACGCTAAACAAAATTGTAAGAGCATTGTTTTGTCTTTTTTTTTTTTTTTGCACAAAACCCAAGTTATGAAGCATTTTTGAAATCATAATCTAGAATCTCAGTTTGTTAATTATAGTGGGTTAGTGAATACTAGTTTCTGCTATTGTAGACTGTCTTTAGGATCAGAGGCTTTGGAAAACCAAATTAGAAAGTTGTTTGGAAAGCAAAGGGAATTAAAGGGTTTTGAGGGATATTCTTTCAGATCGAAAGTTTTATAAACAGTCTCTGTTCCGTAGTAGAGTTCTGGTAATTATGTATCTACCAGAATCAGTTTTCTTTTCCCCTTGATTAGTCTTACTAAATCCTGATAAAATCTTCTCTTCTTCCCCTACTTCACATAGATTATAGTACCAACACTAATACAACTTTTTTTCAGACAGGTTAATTTTTCATTTTTAAAGATGTATCCCAGTCTAGAGAATACATTCTGTTTACTTCGATTACTCTTGGATGTTTCTTAAGACTTGACTCTAAATGCAGCCTCGGGGACTTGGCCAGAGACTTTGATTTTATGTTGACTTTTACTAGTTTGTCTTTCAGAGGGAGGCCCTTTTCTAACTTTGATCCCAAATTCCAAGGGGAATTCTGTCATGGTCCCCATATATTTGAGTACATTGTCATTCTGTCATAGTTGATATTATGTACTCTTGATGACATCCATAGGAGGCATATTCTACCTAAGTTATAGAACTCAGAGTAATTTCTGTTATATTTTAAGGTTTCCACTATTATTTTGCTCTCAAATTTCTAAATACTGTTTTATGCATCTCTATGATGTAAACTTGCCTTTTAAAAAAGTCAAATTTATTGGGGTAAAATTTACATAATTTAAAATTCACTTTTTTAAGATGTACAGTTCTATGAATTTTGACAAATGTACACAAATTGTGTAACTACCATATATAGAATATTTTCACCACTCATAAAATTCCTTTATGCCCCTTTATGGTCAGTCCTGTCCTCCTCCAGCTTCTGGCAGCCACTAATCTGATTTCTGTCCTTACGGTTTTGCCTTTTTCACAATGTTATAAATGGAATCGTGATATGTAATCTTTTGAGTCTGGCTTCTTTCACTTAGCATAATACTTTTTTGAGATACAGTCTATATACCATAAAGTTCATCTGTTTAAGGTATAAACTTTACAGTTTTTAGTATACTTACAGAGTTGTGCAACCATCAACATCATCTAATTTTAAAATATTTATATCACCCCAGAAAAGAAACCTGTACTCATTAGCAGTTCCTCATTTCCCACCCCCTTTCCCTTAACATCCTGTCCTGGGCAAACGCTAATCTACTTTCTGTCTCTTTAGATGTGCTTATTCTGGATATGTTTATTTTATTTTTTAGCCACCCTGCTTCTCTCTGGGATATTCTGGATATTTTAAATCATGGCAGCATACAATATGTGGTCTTTTGTAATATCTTTCACTTAGCATAATGTTTTTGAGATTCATCAATGTATTATCATATATCAGTATTTCATTCTTTTTTTATTGCCAAATAATTTTCCATTGTATGGACATACATTTTGTTTATTCATTCTTCGGTTGATGGATATTTGGGTCATTTCAACTTTTTAGCTATTATGGATAATGCCACTAACATTTATGTTTATTAGCTTTTCTGTGGACATGTTTTCATTTCTCTTTGTATGTTATGAACATTTGTGTACAAGTTTTTATGTGGAAATATGTTTTTATTTCTCTTAGATAGATACCTAGGAGTGGAATTGCTAGATCATAGGGTAACTATGTTTAACATTTTGAGGAATTGCCACACTGTTTCCAAAGCGGCCGCTCAAAGGTTCCAGTTGCTCCTAGCCAATCCTCGCTACTATCTTATCTTTTTGATTATAACCATTCTAATAGATATAAAGATAGTATTTTACTGTGGTTTTAATTTGCATTTCCCTAATGACTAAAGATGTCGATGAGCATCTTTTTATGTGCTTATTGGTCATTTGAATATCTTTTTGGAAGAAATGTCTATTCAGATCTTTTGGCCATTTTAAAATTGGGTTATTTGTCTTTTTGTTGAGTTGTAAGAGTTCATTATTCCAGATACAAGCCCCTTATCAGATAGATGATTTACAAATAGTTTTTCCTGGTTCAGTGTGGTGGCTCACACCTGTAATCCCAGCTCTTTGGGCCATGAGTTTGAGACCAGCCTGGGCAACATAGTGAGACCTAATCTCTACAAAATAAAAAAAATTAAATGGGTGTGGTGGCCCACACCTGTAGTTCTATTAATAACTACTCAGGAAGCTGAGGCAGAAGGATCACTTGAGCTCAGGAGTTCGAGGCTGCGGTGAGCTACTACACTCCAGTCTGGGTGACAGAGTAAGATCCTGTCTCCAAAATAAAAACAACAACAACAAAAAAAACCAATTAAAAAAAACCCCAAATAGTTTCTCCTATTCTGTTATTCTGTGGGTTGTCTTTTTATCTTCTTGATGGTATCTTTGAAGCATGGAAGGTTTTAATTTTGATGATGTTCAATTTATTAATCATATTTTTTATTTCTTGTGCTTTTGGTGTCATATCTAAGAAATCACTGCCTAACCCAATGTCAAAAAGATTTACACCTGTATTTTCTTCTGAGAGTTTTATAGTGTTAACGCTTACATTTAGATCTATGATCCACTTTGAGTTAATTTTTGTGTATAGTGTGAGATAGGGGTCTAAACTTTTTTTTAAATTTTTTTTTGAGACAGTGTCTTGCTCTGTCACCTGGACTAGAAGGCAGTGGGGTCATCATAGCTCACTGTAACCTCAAACTCAGGCTCAAGTGACTACAGGCGCATACCACCAGGCCTGTCATATATATATGTATATACATATATACACTCACATATATACGTATACGTATACACACACACACACACACATACATATATATATATATATATATATATCTTTTGTAAAGATGGGATCTCACTATATTACCCAGGCTGGTCTCAAGCAATCCTCCCACCTCAGCCTCCCAAAGTGTTGGGATTACAGGTGTGAGTCACTGTGCTCAGCCCCAAATTTATACTTTTATATGTGGATATTCAGTTGTCCAGCATCATTAGTTGAAAGATTATTTTCCCCATTGAATTGTTTTTGTCCCTTCTGTTGAAGATCAATTGACCATAAATATATCGTTTTACTTCTGGAATCTTAATTCCGTTCCATTGATCTGTCTGTATACCTTTACTAAACAAGATAGTACCAAACTGTCTTGGTTAATTAAGATTTGTAGTAAGTTTTGAAATTGGGAAGTACGAGTCCACCAACTTTTCTCTTTTTCAAATTATTTTGGTTGTTCCTGGTCCATTGCATTTCCATATGAATTTTAGGATCAGTTGCCAATTTCTGCAGAAAAGCCAAGTGGAATTTTGATAGGAATTATATTATCTATGGAATATTCAGAAAATGTTGCTATCTTAATACTTTTTTTTTTTTTTTTTAAGAGATAAGGTCTTACTCAGTTGCCCAAGCTGGGATGTAGTAGTACCATCATAGCTCCCTGCAGCTCAAACTCCTGGGTTCAAGTGATCCTCCTTCCTCAGTCTCCCAAGTAGTTGGGACTACAGGCATGCATCATCATGCCCAGCTAATTTAAAAAAAAGGTTTTTAAAGATGAAGTCTTGCTATGATACCTAGGCTGCTCTCAAACTCCTAGCCTCAAAAGATCCTCCCACCTCAGCCTCCTGGGTCATGGGATTACAGATGTGAGCCACTCTGCTTAGCTCATCTTAACAATATTAAGTCTTCTGATTCGTGAATATAGAATGTCTTTCCATTCATTTATAGATTTTTAATTTTTTCAATAATATTTTGTGGTTTTCAGTGTAAGCAATAAGCTTCTGAGATTCATTCATGTTAACGCATGTACTAGTAGTTTGTTCCTTTTCATCGCCGAATGTATTCCATTTTATGGATATATCACAATTTGTTTATCCGTTAACCAGATGATGAACATTTGAGTTGTTTTCATTTTTTTGGCAATTACGAATAAGACTGCAAAAAAGACATTTATATGTAGGTTTTTATTTAAACATAGTTTTCCATCTTACTTAGGTAAATACGTAGATGCAGAGTTACTGGTTGTATATATGTGTATATTTACCTTTATAAGAAACTACCAAACTGTAGTTTCTTATAAAGTGGCTGTGCCATTTTTCATTCTCACTAGCGATGTGTGAGAACTCCAGTTGTTCTGCATCCTCACCAGCACTTGGTATTATTAGCCTTTTGTAAAAAGCTATTCTGATCGGTATTTAATGATATTTCATTGAGGCTTTAATTTGCATTTTTCTAATGACTAATGATATTGAGCATAAAATTCATGAAATCCTAGAATTTTGGAATTGGAAGAGACACAAAAGAGTTCATTCCTGTTTTTTACATTGTGTTCCTCAGACATATTTCACAGGATGTCTGAGGTTGGGGTTTGGGGCACTAAAGAGTGTGCTGCTGTGAGTGGGTAAGATCTGAGCACCCAGCTTGGAAGGGCTCTACTTTTATCAGTTTTTTTTTAATATTGAATTTTCATGTGACAAATTGTTAATAAAAAGGGTACCTGTGTTAAAAAAAAAAAAAAAAGAGCTGCTGAACTCAGTTTTTTTTTTTAAGGATGAAATTGAGACCCAGAGGGGTAAATTGCCTTACCTAAGGTCCTATACTTAGTCTGAAATAGACTCATACAGCAGTGCTCTTTATCCTGCAGTGTATTATCTTGTCCTAACTTTTAAATTCTACTGTTTATTGGCTCAAGGAAGAGTTAAGATAAAAGTCTACTGAACAAGATTTGTTGAAATCATAAATATTTCTAAAAGTTTCTTTTATACTTAAAAGTAGTACATGGAAACTAAGTCATCTTTCGTGAGTTAGCTGTACTGACTGAAAAAATGAGGGTTATCTTTTCTTTAGGAGACCAATTTCTAGTACAAAACCTTCTAAAATTACTCTGCTTGGTGTCTAAGTAATGTTGGAAATGTGGCACAACTGTCAGAGGTTATAAATGACAATACATTATAGAAATAGGTGAGGGAACAAGCAGGGATTTGCTGTGGGGAAACAGTTGTTATGTTTTGTTATCAATTTTGACAAACACTGGCAGAGGTTCATCAATGTTGAAAGGGTAAAATTGAATTCATTAGATGCAATCTTAATGGTTAGAATAGGTTATTTTTTTTATAAGAAGGATTCAGTTCTGAAATCCTTTCTTTATTGAGGTTTTTCTAGAAATTGCCAGAATGTGAAAGCAGTTCTATACAGTTTTGACAATTCTGAGATTGGTTGTAGGACTGATGAATAAGCAGTGCATGGTTAGATTGAGCAGAATTTTATTACAATGCCTTTGATGGATTTGAATAAAATTTTTATTTAATAATTGTATAGTGAAAACATCATATCTGAACTCAGAAAACTTGAAATCAAGTCTTGGCTCTGCTTCTTACTACTTATGTGACCTTAAATGAGTCACTTAACTTCCGTGACCATGCAAGCCTACTTCGTAGGGTTGCATGAGAATGGGAAAATGTATTATGAAAGTACTTTGTAAATTTTAAAGTGTTACTTAGCTATAGTCTTATTATTAATAATCATCTTTGTAATTGTGATATATAGGATTAAAAAAATATTTTTCTTCCTTGTATTTGACTATGATTTACTTGCATTCTTTTTGCCTCTGTCCTGTGTCTCTTGTTTTTTGGGGAAATTTTGCTCTGTCCTTAGTCCTCCTCCTCCTCTTTCAAGTAGATGAACCTTTCTTACTTTTGTCCATTAGAAGAAATGGTTATATGAGTTTTTTCCTATGGAAAACATGAATTGGTTTTTATTTTGTACACATATTTAGCTTAACAAGCCTGGCTGAAGTATTGAACCTGTAAGTTGCATGTAGGTTTACTTATTTGGCATTGAATTTTCCTTCCTTGTGGTTGTTGTGTTCCTTGTACTAGTGCCTTTTCTTTGGGCTTTCTGTTCCTTTAGATGTGTTTGAAACTTAATATGCCTTTACCTTGGTCAGGCCCATTGTTGATCTGTAATAGAGCTCATGATCCTTTATCATGATATGCTTTGTGGACATGAACGACAGGGTCATATATTTCAACTTCCCGATACTGACAAGAAGAGATTTCATTTGCTGACTTGACAACTCTGTCTTAGGTGGAGTTAAAGTTCTCTGCCAGTCCTCAGTAACTATAGACACTGGAAACAACTTTCTCTTCTCTTGGAGAAATGGAAGTATCTGGTATCTAAAACTCATAAGGTTGTCAATTTTAGTGTTGATTCCTTTTCTTTCCCATTAAGAAAGGGAATTTTTTTTTTTTGTTTTACCTGAGGGCTTTCAAAGTCATTTTGAGTGGTCACCGTCTATCTTATCAACTTTTTATTTAAATTAATTTAAAAAATAAAAGTGTATGTTTTAAGTGGTTCTGAGATGACTGGGCTTTTGGAGAACAGTTATGTCTAGCATAAAACATTGTTTCGTTCTTAGATTTATTTATACTTTTTTGTTAGATCTGCCTTCATTGTTTGGAGCAATATATTAAAATAACAGCATGTTCCATTTTTGAAATTAGAGGCTAGTTTTCAAAAGTCACAAATTTAATTCTAATTTAAAGCAAAGGAAATAGAAATACTGCTGTTTGTAATTTATCTAGTATTACCGCTGGGTTATGTTGTACTTTTTATTTTGGAAAACACACTGTTCATTAAATAAAACATGATGTACAGTAATATTGTATTAAAAGCCAGCAGATACTTACGTAAGGAGTACTCTTTCCAATAATGACATTCTAGGGTCATTTTGTTCACTGTATTTCTTCATGGAGGAGTGGGAAGACAGAACTTGGAATGGGAATAGAGGAAGGCATATGTGCTGGTTGAGTTACTCATTGGGAATTCAGAAGTTAACATATACTTTAATCATTCATATCTGGGGGAAAATCATATCTTGGCCTAGAAAAATCCAATTTCTAAAGATACTACAAGGGCAGCATTCTCAGTGTACATTATTGTATGTTCCATAGTATATTAAAAATAAAAAACCAAAACAAAAATACTAGGTCCCTAAATAACAGCCTTTGTAACCAAAAGCTTGTAGTGTTAATACTCAGTAGAACAGAGAGATTCATAACCAGTGAATTGGGCAGTTTAAACTGTTTGATCAATGAATTGGCTGGAAATAGAATGACTTGTCTAAAATATCACTTATCAGACTTAGTTATGGTGGCAATTATTATTTAGCTTTCATATTTTTCAGTGATATATACATTAAATCATGTTCTAATATTGCTACTAATCTGTGATAACATATTTTGTATTTAGATGTTGTTACACAAAAAATGTGCACTAACATATACTTTAAGAAGAGCAGGTTCTTGTGCCTAGTACCTTAGGGTATCTCTGTAGCCTCTTAAAATGCTGCCTGTAGACATGTATTTTGTTACCAAGCTATTAGTAGTCTAGATTGTAGTTTCCCTATGTGTTTTTTTTTTAAATTTAGCAACATGAGTAGATTATGTCAATTAAAGCTTTACGAGCTAGAATAATATAGTCATATATCTTGCCACAAAATAGATAACTTTATGAAAATTTTATTGTAAAGTATTTTTAAATGAGCTATTTATAAAACTCGATAGCGAATCCCTTCATTAAATGAAAAGTCATATATAAATTAAAGTAATATAGACCAGTAGGGGTGGCTCATGTTTGTAATCCCAGTCCTTTGGGAGGCTGAGGTGGGAGGATCACTTGAGGCCAGGAGATTGAGACAAGCCTGGACAATATAGTGAAACCCCCTCTCTACAAAAAAATTTAAAAATATTAGCTGGGCATGGTGGCACACACCTGTAGTCCTAGCTACTGGGGAGGCTAAGGCAAGAGAATTGCTCCAGCCCAGGATTTCAGGTCACAGTGAGCTATATGACGCCACTGCACTCCAGCATGGGCACATGGGAGACCCTGTCTCTTAAAAAATAATAAGAAAGATAGAGAGAGAGAGAGAGAGAGAGAGAGAGAGAGAAAGAAAGGAGGAGAGAAAGAAAAGAAAGAAAGGAAGGTGATCAAAGCCTTTCAGGAAGACAGGAATTAATGGAGGGGGTGGTAGTGAATAGAGTAAATCCAAGTGTAATGCAGAAGCCAGAAATAAGTGTTTTGTTATATTTACCAGCTTCTACCAAATAAAGAAGTTGGTTTATTCAAGCTCAGCGTCCAGTGATTCCACATGAACAGAGGAAAGAAAAAAACAGAGCAATCCGCAGTAATAAGCGATGGGGCGGAGTAGCATAGGCAATCCTGAAGTGGTATTGATCAAGGAACAACAGGCAGAGAAGAAACCTTTGAAGTAAGGGAGACCTGTTTCAGCAGGTGAGTGTTATGATGAAATAGCACTTATTTAGGCAGCTTGGCAGAAGAAGAACCTAGTGCATCAAGATCAGCACCTAGGAGGGAATCGGAAGAGAAAGAGTGGGTAGAGATGGAGTAAATAAAAAATATTGACTATCAAAAATGAAGTGTCTTGGGGAAATTGGGTAACTCTAATTCTTTGAATTGTCCCAGCCCCCAAATATAATTGTGCCTACCATTTTAACTCTTTTTTTTTTCATTTTAATTCTTAACTGTAACATACATTTAAATTGACTCCTAGACTCTGATTGGGTGATGAGGATACAGTTTATGTTCTTTCAGAGAGTGGAACTGTTAAAGTTTTTACATCAAATAACTGTTCTTGCCATTACTATTATAGTTTCAGTTGTGTTTGCCACCAAAAACAAAATTGGCTCTGACACAAAAGAAGTGAAGACAAGAAACTTAAAATTCATTTTAATTTGACAGTGAGCAAGTATATATGCATGATTCCCCCACTAATCCTTGTCAGAGCTTAATCAAATAGATGATCTGCATATGTGCAAGAATTCTAAACACAGAAGGACACTCAGTCACAGTCTGGTCTGACTTTAAAATGTTAGCGATTTTCAAAAATGTCAGTATTTATTGCATTATAAAATTAATTCCCTCTTAATTGGGAAATCACTTAGCACGAAACACGTTTAAACAGCCACATAAACTATGTCATAGTCTATTCCGTTTATCGTATTCATTCTATTGCTATAAGCGCTGTGTTTTCTCAACGCACACAATTTGATTTATTCTAACAGTTGGCTTAACGGTTAAATAAATTACTTCCCCTTTTCAATAAAGGATCGCCTATCTATTTATTGATTGGTAATAGAATTTCTGGCCACTTTACCTGATTTGAAGATTGTTTGTATTGTTATTTGCTATCAGCGTCTGTGTATCTTAGAGCAGAGGATAAATAGGAGCAATGTTCTGCTTTGTTGAATATGGACTTTCTCTCAGTGACTCTATAACAAATTTGAATTTGAATTGTAGAAATGAAATGTCTCATTAAAGTGCTTTCAATGCCTACAAGAGAGGATCTTGGATTGCATGTTACTCAGTCACTTAAAAGGCACCATACCAAGTATAGAGGATGAAGAATAAAGTCCTGCCCTCTGGAATCCGGGTGTTGCGGCACTTCCCGCCCTGAACCATGGTCAGTTATGCAGGTACTCTTCTCTGTTGAGCAGTGACTTAGACAGCCAATAACAATTGCTTGGAGGTGAAACCTATTGGCTCTGCTATCTTGTGTGTATATGGGTTTTTTTGTTGTTGTTTTTTTAAGACAGGTTCTCACTCTGTCACCCAGGCTGGAGTGCAATGACTCACAGCAACCTCAAACTTCTGGGCTCAAGCGGTTCTTCTACCTCAGCCTCCCGAGTAGCTGAGACTACAGGCATGTGCTGCCATGCATGGCTAATTTTTAAAATTTTTTCGTAGACACGGGGATCTCACTATGTTGCTCAGGCTGGTCTTGAGCTCCTGACCTCAAATGATCCTCCCACCTTGGCCCCCTAAAGTGCTAGGATTACAGGTGTGAGCCAACATGCCTGGCCTCTAGTGTTATTTTTATATCGAAAAGTCTAATAGGTAGAAACAGATTTCTTAGAAAAAATTTACTAATTAAGGAGTGAGTTGAATTGAAAGATGCTGAGAGATATTAAATCTATTGTCATTTGCTTTAGTGAAAATCATTTGTTGACTTTCAGAAGTATTGATTGAGTTTAGATAAAAACAAACTCAGTAAACTTGATTTCTTTGGATAAACCTTAATTTCTAAATAAGTATTAGGAGTTATTATAAGAAAATGGAAGTATTTGTTTAATCTTTGCATAAGAACTTTCTAAGTGTAAAGATAAAGAAATAAAAAAGAAAAACATCCAAAGACATACCACATAAAAATAAAAAAACTATGTCAAAAACATCAAAAACAAAAGCTAGAAGGTGAGGAAAAATTTAGGAAAAAATTTGCAGTCAATATGGCAAAGGGTTAATATCCTTAACAATAATAATAACCCCTTGTATAAATACTAAAAAAACCCCAATAGTTCAATGGGGAAAATGCCCCAAAATGGACAATTAATACAATGAGGAATTACAGTTAACTAATAAATGTGAAAAGTGTTTATTTCAGCCTCATTTGTAAACAAAAAAACTGTACGTTAAAGAGATTCCAATTTTTATGATTTATTTATTTATTTATAATTTTTTTTTTTTGAGACAGAGTCTCACTCTCTTGCCTGGGCTAGAGTGCCGTGACATCAGTCTAGCTCACAGCAACCTCAAACTCAGCTCAAGCGATCCTCCTGCCTCAGCCTCCCGGGTAGCTGGGACTACAGGCACATGCCACCATGCCCAGCTAATTTTTTCTATTTTTTTAGTTGTTTGGCTAATTTCTTTCTATTTGTTGTAGAGACAGGGTCTCGCTCTTGCTTAGGCTGGTCTGGAACTCCTGAGCTCGAGCAATCCTCCGGCCTCAGCCTCCCAGAGTACTAGGATTACAGGCGGGAGCCACCACGCCTGGCCTAATTTTTATGATTTAAATTAGCAAGAACTGAAAAATAATTCTTCGTTATGATAAGAATGTGAGGAGTGCAGGTTTAAATTGGTACCAGTCTTTCTGAAAAGGTTGACGTGAAGACTCCCCCCTAAGGAAATGATTAAAAATATAAGAAAATAATTTTCATACAAAAATGTTCATTAGAATATTATTTATAATAGTGAAAATTTAAACATATATAAAATAGAATGGTTAAATAAATTATGATATATCAGAAGATAGAATAATACATAATATGTACAAAAAAACTTAATTCAAAGGATACTTTTATAAAAATTTTGGTGTATATTATCTGAACCGTGTAAAATAATTCACAGAAAAATATTGAAGGTATATTAATTTCCTGTGGCTGCTGTAACAAATTATCACAAACTTGGTGGCTTAAAACAATAGACTTTTATTCTCTTGCAGTTTGGGAGGCCAGAAGTCTGAAATCAGTATCACTGGGCTGAAATCACGGTGTCAGCAAGGCTGTACTCCCTCCAAAGGCTCTAGGGAAGAATCCTTTCCTTGCCTCTTCCTTGCCTTTTCCCTGGCTGCCAGCATTCCTTGTTTGTGGCTACATCACTCCAGTCTCAGTCATAATGCTTTCTCCTCTTCATCTGTAACTTCCCTCTGCCTCTCTTTGATAAGGACATTTGTGATTGCACTTAAGGCCCATGTGGATAATTCAGGATAATCTCCCCATTTCAAGATCCTTAACTTAATCACACCCACAAGACCTTTTTCCATATAAAGGAACATTTACAGATTCCAGGGATTAGACTTGATATCTTTGGGGACAATTATTCAGCCAACTATAGAAAGTAATAAATCAAAATTTTAATGTTGATTATCTCTGGGTGTTGGGATTATGCAGGATCTTAATTTTATTTCTTATACTTTTCTTCTCTCAGGAAGACTCAGGGAAATATTATTAAATAACTCCTTGATCTTCTCTTAAACAGTATCCGATATGATTTAAACCCTTTTGGATTCCTTATTAGGACACTCTGCTTAGATGTTCAGAAGGGATTTTATAACAGTAAAGATATGACTTTTTCCCCCTTCCAGTTTAGTGATGGTCATTTCTTTTTGAAATTGTACCCTACCAGGACAGTTAAACAGAACTCCATTATTATTTTTCTTCCCATGGATTGCTTTTAAAAGATTTTTTTAACTATAAAACTGTATTTATTAATAATCAATTTTCTCATTTTAATTAATGAAAGGCATATAAATTTCAACTAGAACTTCTGATCATTACGACATAACCAACTGCAAAGAAATCTTAAGGACTGGGCTGGGCTCGGTGGCTCACGCCTGTAATCCTAGCTCTCTGGGAGGCGGAGGCAGGCGGATTGTTTGACCTCAGGAGTTCGAGACCAGCCTGAGCAAGAGCGAGACCCCGTCTCTACTAAAAATAAAAAGAAATTAATTGGACAACTAAAAATATATAGAAAAAAAATTAGCCGAGCATGGTGGCACATGCCTGTAGTCCCAGCTACTCAGGAGGCTGAGGCAGTAGGATCGCTTGAGCCCAGGAGTTTGAGGTTGCTGTGAGTTAAGCTGATGCCACGGCACTAACCCCGGGCAACACAGTGAGACTCTGTCTCCAAAAAAAAAAAAAAAACAGAAATCTTAAGGATCAATGTAGAATTTCCACTAGGCTCTGTGAAATATTGAAAATACCTCACAGATTTGCCAGTTCACCTACAACCCCTTCCCCTCCCCCAACCCTAACCCCCACTTGTGAAAAAATTACCTTACCTGGAACTTAGGGGTAAGGTAGGAGGGTGAGGGAGGGAAGCTTCATCTGTATTTACAGCTGTTCCCCATTGCTGGACACCGCCTCCCCCTCCCCACGGGTCCATGGAAAAATTATCTTCCATGAAACCGGACCCGGGTGCCAAAAAGGTTGGGAACCACTGTCATAGATTATCATCATTATTCCCTTTGCAGGTAGTGGCTTTATGGATATTTTTATTCCTAAATGTTCTGAGAACTCTGGGTCGAGAACATCCTTAGACTTTATTACTTGACCTTTTAATTGATACTTTTTTCAAGTTGTTCTCTTTCTTAGAGAAGTGTAATATGACTATTTTCTACCAAATTCATCATTGAATACAAAATTAAACTTGTAAATTTCTTCATTATTTTTAATAAAACCATCTCTGCTTTTGTCAGGGTCCTTTTAACATTTGGACAGTATTCAGAATTTCTGTTTTTATATTAGTTAAGTACTCTAACTTACCTTTTATCTTCAGCTCACTCTCTATCTTGCTTAAACTGACTTTTTAACTTTAGAAAGAAGTCAGTATCCCCTTTCATTTTGATGGGCAGATAACAATGTGGTGAAATTTTACGATTTAAAGACCAAAACACTCAGCTATGTGTTTATAACTGTAGGTACAAATAGAATCTCATCCATTTGTTTTTGCTCAGAAATGCCAGGTCTTTTTTTTTTTTTTTTTTTTTGACAAAGAGACACACCATGTTGCCCGGGGTGAGTGCCCTGGCGTCAGCCTAGCTCACAGCAACCTCAAACTCCTGGGCTCAAGGGATCCTGTGCCTCAACCTCTCGAGTAGCTGGGACTACAGGCATGCGCCACCATGCCCAGCTAATTTTTTCTATATATTTTTAGTTGTCCAATTAATTTCTTTTTATTTTTAGTAGAGACGGGGTCTCGCTCTTGCTCAGACTGGTCTCGAACTCCTGAGGTCAAACAATCCGCCTGCCTCCGCCTCCCAGAGAGCTAGGATTGCAGGCGTGAGCCACCACACCAGGCCTGAAATGCCAGTTCTTGAAGATAGCTTTATTTATTTCCAGGATTACTCTGAAGTTGGGTACCTAGGAAGGTTGAAGTTTTACTCCCATCCAGCTGAAGGATTCTATCACTGACACTGCTACTCTTGCTACCACTATGGGTCCCTGCCATTCTCTACTCCTTTGAATTCCCCAAGTCCTTTTTTCAAGAGGTGTAGGAAAAAAGGTGGAACTTGAGTAACAGGTTTGAGACCACACAAAGTGTAGTTAGCTTGTAGAGTAGGGTGGAGGGTAGGTTTCAATTCTTTAGATTATTTTGCTTTGTTAAAGGTCAAGGTGCCTTTTGGTAAATCACAGTGAATCTTTCCCAAATATGTTATATTTTACAGTAGAACTGTAACATAGCAGAAAAATCTGCCTCAATCAGTAAATGTGATTTGGTTAAGTTCATGATTTCATTTCCAAAGTTCATTGTACGCTGCAATATCTAGCACCCCCCATTCTATACATATTGGATAATATCTTCATATTTTATCTAGAATAGTATTATTTCACTAATACTAGCCATTTATAAATGGACTGAATTGACTTTCTTTAGCATGGGTATAAATATATACCCTGGTTGCCTAGAAATTTTACCTTTATTATTTTTAAACGTTAATTATAACTGACTATGATCAATGCCTTTGACTATAGTCCATGTACTTGGAAAATATGCTTGAAAAGTGACCACAAGTTAGTGGAGTTAAACAAATGTATAATTTTGAAAATCTCAGAAAGCTTTACAAGAAGAGAGTAGAATCTCAGAATTGGCAGGAATACTTGTATTCAGTATGACCAGAGGAAATTGGAGAGATTAGCCTTTATGCTCACAGTGTGTCTGTAGAGTTTGGGTTAGAATTTCGTTTCACATAGAAATGTTATGACTTTTTTCTCAACCAGTATTTCTTCTTCATATTGAAATGTATATGTTAATTATGTCTCTTTTAATACTCAGAGACTGAATGGACAGCTTTTGGCAATATTGTTTATGAAACTTGAGAGTCATGAAAATAGGTTTGGAGAATGATTTTTCTCCTAGAGGGTGAATTACTGCAGGATGAAAACTGGCCACAGCCTTGCAATTGCTGTTGTTAGGTACCTAGTTGATTTAAGAGAGTAGATGTTACTGAAGCAGCATTCCGCTTTTTACTGCATTGACCGTAATGATACTCTAGGCAAAGGAGAAACAAAAATACATGTTTCTTGAAATGTTTCCCTGAAGAATTTTTCTTATAATTTTCTTGGAAAAAAATTGTTTTAAATTTCCTTGTGAGGGACCAATAATGCTATCATTATTTTTACAAAGTGTCAAAAAGGAATATTTGAAAAAAATTAAATATGAGCCTATATCACTCCTCAAAATAGAATGAAATATTTTGTGCTAGAGAGAATACTTTATTTCCTTTATATTGTCCAAAGATACCTACTATTTCAGCTCCTGGAAGATAGAGTATAACTATTTTGATGCAATTCTATGTTTCAAAAGATTATTTAGGAGACAACCCAATATCCATCAACTGGTGAATGGAAAAACACATTTTGGTACATGAATAAAATGGAATACCACTCAAGTAATAAAAAGGAGCAAACTACTGATATATGCAGCCACATGGATAAATCTCAAATGCATTATGCTAAATGAAAGAAGTCAGACACAAAAGGTTGTATACTGTATAATTTATATGACATTCTGGAAAAAGCAGCAATACAGGGTCAGAAATCAATCAGTGGTTGCCAGGGACTGGAGATGGGGAGAAGAAACTAAAAAAGGACACAAGCAACTTTTTTAGATGATAGAAATAGTCTATATTTTGATTGTGGTGGTTGTTAAGCCTGTAATATTTGTCAAAACACATTACTTAAAGAGAGTAAATTTTACTTTTTTTTGTAGATTATACTTCGTTAAATCTGATTCTCCCCAAAGTTATGCTGAATGGGTCCTCAACAAATATTAATTTGATGGAATTAGATTAATATCCACTACCTGCTAGCTACTAGCCCATCGTATTGGAGTTCTTAGTTGCAAACAACATAAACTGACTTCAGTTGATTTTAACAAAAGGGAAGTTTACTGAAAGGCTAAGAAAATTTATATCACCCAGGATCCAGAGTGACACTACAGAGCCAGTGTGGAGAGGACATGGCTGCCTCTACCTCTGAACACCTATCTGGATGCTGCAGCTTGCCCCAGTGTCACCCAGGGCACTGAAAACTAGGCACCAGTGCCACATTACTGCCATGTCTGCCCCCATACACTTCATATTGGTGCTGCAACTGCCTTAGCTGCTTCCGCTTATTTCCAGAATATATTCTCCTTGGTCCCTGCTTCTTCGGTCAGTGTCACAGCTTCAGAGTCAAAGTCCAGGGTAGGGGTGTCTGACTGGCCAAGCCCAAGTCATATGCTCTATCTTAGCTGCAAGAGAGGTTGGGAAAGTATTCGGTATTTACAGTTTTCTGTAGTGTTTCCCACTAAGACATATAAAGTGTAGAAGGCAGTTCACATGTCGGGTAGAAAAAAAGTCCACTATTATCTTTGTTTCCATGAAAATATGAACAAAGTTTTTTTTTTTATTTCAGCATATTATGGGGGTACAGATGTTTAGGTTACGTATGTTGCCCTTGCCCCCTTTCCCCCCCAAGTCCGAGTTTCAAGCGTGTCCATCCCTCGGATGGTGAACATTGCACTCTTTGTGTATGCAAATACCCATCCCCTCCTCCCCCTCCCCCCTCCCCCCTGCCCGACATCCAATAGATGTTATTCTTACATGTACACTTGTGTATTGATCAGTTAATACCAATTTGATGGTGAGTACGTGTGGTGCTTGTTTTTCCATTCTTGGGATACTTAGTAGAATGCATTCCAGCTCTATCCAGGAGTACACAAGAGGTGCTATATCACCATTGTTTCTTAAAGCTGAATAGTACTCTATGGTATACATATACCACATTTTATTAATCCACTCATGTATTGATGGACACTTGGGTTATTTTCACATCTTTGCAATTGTGAATTGTACTGCTATAAACATTTGGGTGCAGGTGTCTTTCTTACACAGCATCATTTGTTCTTTTGGGTAGATGCCCGGTAATGGGATTGCTGGATCGAATGGTACTTCTACTTGTATCTCTTTAAGGTATCTCCATATTGCTTTCCACAGAGGTTGCACTAGTTTGCAATCCCACCAACAGTGCATGAGT